>CAJUXJ010002488.1:0-55792 GCA_910589775.1 Avena eriantha
ACCTGATAACAGGGTAGGATGGTCCCTCACGGAGGAGGATCTTGATACATACTTGGGAGAGCTCTCCAACAGGAGCAGGATAATAGAAGGGAGGTCACGGATGATTCGGTCCAGCCCTCGAATGAGGGGGAGTCTTCATATCAGCAGCCTACCTATGATTGGGTAATTCTTCTTCTTCTTCCCAAGGGGCCCAACTACGATCATTCCCAGAATGACCCATCGGCTTGGAACCCTTACTCGTATCTGGATTGATACCCACTTAGGCGAAAAGCCTAAGCTTGGGGGGAGGTACACCGATTCGCACTCATCTCCATATCATTTTGCGTCGGTAATTTGTATATTCATGTGTCGTTCTCTTTTTATTTTTTGTTCCTTCTTTGCTTTTGCTTTCTAAAACACAAAAACACCAAAAATATTCTATTTTGTTTCTCTTTGTTTGCTTCTTCTTCTTTTTGCCTTGGTTTGCTTTTCCCTTTTTGCTTTGTTTGAACTATTTGAAAACCCCAAAATGATTTTCTTTGCTTGTTCTTCCTTTTGGTTCTTGTTTTTTTAAAATCGAAAACACCAAAAACTACTACGTGTTGTTTCTTTGGTTTTGTGCGTTTGTTGCGGGCTTCAGCAGTCCTGAGTGGAATTTGGTTTCATGTTATTATTCAAGCCACACAAGTGAAGGGAAATAATGAGGATTAATGTCAACTTTAGGTGTGGTAAGAGGCTGGTAACGAACTCTATTTTTTTTCATTTTTGTACATATACTCATCATTGTGGCATGCTTAGCCTGTTCGTGTAGGGTGTATGTTATTTATGGATGCTTAGTAGTTCTTTCTTTCTTATGATTAGCTCCAGCCCATTAATATTTGTAGCATGTCAGATGAACGTTTGCTTGCATTGCTCTATTCATAACTTGGTATGACACTGTGGTATCCTCCTCTGGGTGTATCACTTGAATTGACTTGGCACATGCTCACGCATGCATATGACTGAAATATCAGTTAAGCCTCGATGAATTATTTTGCCTTGAGGGTCTTGAATCACTTTCATGCCATGATTAGTCCTGTTTGTTGCAAGCATGATTATGATAGCTATTGCTCTCTCATTTGTCGCTCCCGTGCTATTGCTAGCCTTCACTTAGACCGAGTATGCTTTACTCGTGTTTCCAACTCTCTAAAACCAAATATTGCCAAAAGTGTCCACCATTCCTACCTATTAGCATCCGAATAAAATGTTTGCTTGTTATGAGAAAGTTAGTTAGTAAAGCTCTCACGAACTTGATGACACACTTTATTTCCTGCACTTATAAACCTGAACCATTGTGGACTGTCCATGAAAGTTATATGCTTGCAAATTATAAGCTGGGATTAGCAGAACCGTGTGATACATTGCAAATGTATCTATAATTTTTGATGTTCCATGCTTGGTTTTATCCACTTTCCTGTGTTTTGTTCCAACTTTGGAGTACTTTTCATATGATTTCTTGGACTAACCTATTAACAAGAGCCACAGTGCCAGCTGCCTGTTTTCTGCTGTTTTTGGTTCCAAAAGTCAAAAAATGAATATTCTCGGAATTGGACGGGACAAAAGCCAAAGTGCTTATTTTTTCGGAAGTCATCAGATGCCAAAATACGAGATGGAGAGGGGCCAGAGGACGGCCACACCACCTGGCCGCGCGGCCAGGCTTGGCCCGCACAGGGGTGGTGTGTGGCCCCTGGCACCCCCTCGGCCTCCCTTCCCCTATAAGATGCCCTCGGGACGAAAACCCTAAGTGCCCAATCAAAAATCCACGAAAGAGTCTGTAGCCGCCGTCATCTCCATCCCTAGATCGGGAGGGATCTGAAGCTCTTCCTGGCACCCTGCCGGAGAGGGGAATTCACCCTAGAGGCCTTCTTCATCATCAGCATGCAAGCCTCCGGTGTGATGCGTGAGTAGTTCATCCTTGGACTACGGATCCATGTAGTAGCTAGATGGCTGGTTTCTCCTCCTTTGTGCTTTCATGTTTAGATCTTGTGAGCTCCGTTCATGATCAAGATCATCTATTTGTAATTCATACATGTTGTGTTGCGGGATGGATATTGAGATGCTATTTCAGATTGATTATTGATTCTATCATGTCTTTGTTATTTGAGATCTTGCATGCTTTCCGTTGTTAGTAGCTATCTTGGCCAAGTAGATGCTAGCAACTCCAAGAGTTAGTATTTATGCTCGATAGTGGGTTCATGCCTCTGGTAATCTGGGGAAGTGACAGAAATCTCTAAGGTACTAGATGTGCTATTGCTACTAGGGAGAAAACAACAATCCTTTGTTCATAGAACAATCGTATTGTTTACTTTACACATAGTTCGTAAAGCAATAATCTGTTGCTTGCAACTTAATACTGGAGGGGGTTCGGATGATAACCTGAAGGTGGATTATTAGTCATAGATGCAGTTGGATGGCGGTCTATGTATTATGTTGTAATGCCCAATCAAGTCTCAGAGGAGTCAAGATGATTAGTATATGCATGTATTGCTTTCTCGTGTGTTGTCAATTGCCCCGCTGTAATTTGTTCACCCAGCATGTTATCTATCTAAGGAGAGCCACCTCTAGTGAACTATGGATCCCGCCCTTTTCTTTACATACAATCTACAATATTTTACTGCTTTGTGTTTACTTTCTGCAAACTTTTACTTCTTTCCATTCGATACGTTTAATCCTTTGTTTTCCACAAAACACGGTGAGATTGACAACCTCATCGCAAGTTGGGGACAAAGTTCTGTGGTTGTGTTGTGCAGGTCTCCACGTTGCTACTAGCACCGGTAGTGCGCCCTGCCAAAGCTCAGCTAGTAACACCTTTGGGGTGTTTCCTTGCTCCTACTACTGTTCGATTAAACCTTGGTTTCATAACTGAGGGAAAACTTGCTGTTGTGCTCATCATACCTTCCTCTTGGGGTTCCGCAACGAGCTCTACATCAACCACGAGCCAGCAAAGATTTTTCTGGCGCCGTTTCCGGGGCGTCAAGGACATCTTCACAAGGGGAGTCCCTCATAACCAATCTCTTTACTTTGTTGTTTTTGTTTTCTTAGTTTTCTTTTTGCTTTGTTTGCTTTTTTGTTCTTCAAAACACAAAAAATTAGTTTTGCTTGTTTGCTTTCTTATTTGAAAAACCAAAAAAATGACTACTCTTGAAAACACTAAGTTGTGTGACTTCACTAGCACCAACAACAATGATTTTATGAGCACACCTATTGCTCCACATGTGGTTGAAAATACTTTCTTTGAGATAAAACCTGCTTTGCTCAATCTTGTTATGAGAGAGCAATTTTCTGGTATTGGTAATGAAGATGCTGCTTCCCATCTAAATAACTTTGTTGAACTTTGTGAGATGCAAAAGCATAGGGATATAGATTTGTGATATTATTAAGCTGAAATTGTTTCCTTTCTCTTTGAGAGGAAAAGCTAAAGAATGGTTGAATTCCTTAACTAGGAATAGTATTGATTCTTGGACTAAATGCAAAGATGCTTTTATTGAAAAACTATCCTCCTGCTAAGATTATATCCATGAGAAGTGAAATAATGAAGTTTAAACAACTTGATAATGAGCATGTTGCTCAAGCTTGGGAAAGAATGAAATCTTTGAAAATTGTCCCACTCATGGACTGACTGCTTGGATGATCATCCAAAATTTTATGCAGGATTGAACTATTCTTCAAGGAACCTATTGGATTCAGCTGCTGGAGGTACCTTTATGACCATCACTTTGGGTGCTGCAACAAAACTTTGGATAATATGATGGTTAATTATTCTGAATGGCATACTGAGAGAGCTCCACAAGGTAAGAAGGTAAATTCTGTTGAAGAAACCTCCTCCTTGAGTGATAAGATTGATATTATTATGTCTATGCTTGTTAATGGGAAAGCCAATATTGATCCAAATAATGTTCCTCTAGCTTCTTTGGTTGCCCAAGAAGAGCAAGTTGATGTGAACTTCATAAGAAATAACAACTTTGGTAACAATGCTTATGGTAATAATGCTTATGGAAATTCTTACAAACAATAATAAGAGTGCTCCCTCTAACTTGAAGTTATGCTTAATAGTTTATTAGTAAACAAACTGCTTTCAATAAAACTATTGAGGAAAAACTCTCTAATGCTGAAAGAAATATAGCATCTTTGGCTGAAGCTCAATCTACTTTGAATAAAATGGCTGCTAAACCTGAAACTAATGAGAATCCCTTTGCAGCTACTAATGCCATACAAGTAAGAATTGATGAAAATGTTAGACTATTAGCTGAATTACATGCTAAGTGGGAAAGAGATGAAATTGCTAGAAACATTAGTGTTTCTACTATCACCACCACTAGTGTTGAGGCTAGTAATAGTTCTACTACTTTAGATGATAAAGTTGATTTTGATCTTGATGGTTGCAATATCTCTGAAGTTATTAAGTTCCTACAAAATCTTGCTAAAAGTCCTAATGCTAGTGCTATGAACATGGCTTTACAAAACACATTACTGATGCTCTCATAAAGATTAATGAAGAAAAGATGAAACATAAAGCTTCTATTTCTATAAAACAAGAGGATGGTTGGGAACCCATCATTAATATGAAAGTGAAAGACTTTGACTTCAAAGCTTTATGTGATCTTGATAGTAGTGTTTCTATTATGCCTAGAAGGGTTTATGATATGCTTGATTTGCCTCCTCTTGAAGATTGTTATTTGAATGTCCCACTTGATGATAATGCTAAAAAGAAACTCATGGGGAGTCTTGATGATGTTCTTATTATGGTTAACAATGCCTATGTCCCCGTTGATTTCTGTTTTTGGATGTTGAATGCAATGCTTCTTGTCTTATTACTTTGGAAGACCTTTTCTTAGAACTGTTGGTGCAATTATTGATATGAAGGAAGGCACCATTAAATATCAACTCCCACTCAAAAAAGGTATAGAAACTTCCCTAAGAGGAGAGATAAGATTTATTTTGCTTCTCCTATGAAAACAAAATTTGATCTTAATGCTTCTTCATTTGAGAATACTTGATTCTTTCTTGCTTCTTATGCCTAACTTATAGGCGTTAAAGAAAAGTACTTATTGGGAGATAACCAAAAGTTTTAGATGAGTCTTGGAAGTTATTACCTCTGTAATAACCTCTCCTTATCCTTTTTATTTGCTTTTGTGCCAAGAGTAACCTCTAATGAGAGAGAAGTAATGATTGGGAAAGTTGTTGTCCCGAAACAGATTTCTGTGCTTCACCGTAAAAATTCGTGTAAAATCTCTGAACGTCTTTTTAGGCGCGAAAGTTTGTGCTTCTGCCCTAGGTTGTTATCTAACTTTCGTTAGTTCAACAGTTTTTGATTTGAGCAACATAAGGTCTTTGAAAAATTCGTCTTTACCTGCTGGTCTGTTTTGACAGATTTCTGCCATTTTCTGCATTTTCTTCTTGTTGGTTCCTTTTTGAGTTCTTTTGGGGATTTGAGCTTTCTGAGGGAAGTGCTACAGTATCTAGTGTTCTAATGGAAGTTTATTTGGTGTTAGAACTGAACCTTAAGACTTATTTATCTTGAGTGCACTAATGTTGCTAATAAAGATTGTGTGAAGCTTTGTATGAAGGAAAATTTCAGGTGTATGGAAGGAATGAGTAATGAGATGAAGGATGGACTAAAGCTCAAGCTTGGGGATGCCAACGTGTCACCCCAAGAAATATCCAAAAGTACAAGCGTCAAAGCTTGGGGGGCCCAAGGCATCCCCTTCTTCATCAATAAAATTCCAGGTTTCTTCCAAACGCTTCATTTTTATTGTTTCATGCACAGTTGTGTTTTTCTTGGAGCGTCTTGTTTTTCATTTTCGTTTGGTTTTTCGTTTGCTTGGTTTGCTTAGTTTTCTGAATAAATTGGTTGTACCCCCTCTTTCATACATTGGTTTGCAAATAGTTTGGTTTGGTTTGGAAAAGAGTAGGAAAGTTCATACTTATGTGGTAAAAAGAGCTCATTTTGAATGTGGCCTATGCTTTGTCATGCCATGCTTGATATTTTTTGGCTTTATGCTTAGTATTCTTTGCTGTAGCATGACTTGTTATAAACAATTGAGATTGCTTAATGTGCCTTGGATGAATCATGCGTTGTTTTAGCATATTAAGCATAGTATAGTGGTATTCTCCTTTGATGCTTATTTGGGTTGACTTGGCGCATGCTCACACCATGTTATGACTATATCAAGTCACCATAGACTTTATGATCCTTTAGTTTTCAACTTGTAGTATCACTTTATGCTTTGATCAATGATGTTTTGTCGCTCTGCATGATTATGGCCATTATTGCTCTCTTAGTTTGTCGCTCCCAGTCTTTTGCTAGCCTCCACAACCAAGTATGAGTTCCACTCATGCATCCAACTCCCTAAACCAAGTTATTCCAAAGAGTCCACCATACCAACTACTATAGCTTATGCTATTCCAAGTATATTCATGCTTTTGTTTACCTTCCAAATTAAATTTGTTATGAGAAAACTAGTGATTAAGGCTCTCACGAACTTGATGGCACACTTTACTTTTTGCATCTAATAAACTTGAACCATTGGGTCCTTCTTTGTTACGTATATGCTTGCGCTTTATAAGTTGAAATTAGCAGAACCATGTTTCATGGGGAACGCTTTCAACATTGCACTTGTACTTTGTACCCCGTTGATATCATGTTCTTTGCTTACGGATCCCGGCGGTGTGAAATAAAAGTGGAACTTGTAAGATCATGGAGTTTGTATTGTGTTAGAGAAACACCTGGGCCGCTAGCCTAAGCCATGCCTAATCATGGTGGAAACTTGTAGCATCACACCATAATGAGCACTCTATGAAGCATCCTCAATAAAAACTATGCAAATAGCAAATAAAAAGACCGCTGAGATGCTCATTGTCTACTTGCCTTGTCATTTTGATTATGGGAAAGCTCCCGTATCATGTGCAAGGGGTACCCCGTTGGCGGTTCTTAATGATACACATGTACTTACAATGACAAGAGCTTACCGTGACTAAAGTTGAGTAGCATGAGGATCGGTCTTCGTAAGTAAGGGGCATGAGATTTCGGTTTATAACTTGTCAAGCATATCCTCTTAGTTGTGTCACTTTAACCTTAATCACCTTCAAAATGCTTATGATAGGGGCAATGAGAGCTGAAAGCTATAAGTACCATAATTTTTGGAAGCTCTTTATGAGACTTGAACCCTACTTCCTTTTACGAAGGCCTTTCTTCCACCATTATATTGAGTCTCCACCTTCTATCTTTATGCACCTACTTTGAGAGCATAGTGGCCATTCTTAGTTCTATGTGCATTGTCCCAAGACTAGTTGATTGATGCATAACTTGATATTGCTTGTTTTAAACTATTGTATCTAGTCACTCTTATGAACTTTGAAGGTGTCCTATGCTTTTATATTTGCTACTCTATTGAGGGACAAGCTGAATACTATTATGCTATGTTTTCTTTATGTGAAACAAACAAACGTCTTGCAAAGCATTGTTATTCATGAATCTTTTGTTTGTGCCTTTTCATGTTGCATCATAGTTTCTTTGTCTTATTGCTAGAACTTTGTCTTTATGTTATGATTGAAGTACTATGATCCCAGCTTTGAATGTTTTACAAATACTTTGATCAAGTCTTTGATGGTGCATGTCACCTCAAAAATTATTCTTTCTTTTTATCACTTACCTACTCGAGGACGAGCAGGAGTTAAGCTTGGGGATGTTGATACATTGCAAATGTATCTATAATTTTTGATGTTCCATGCTTGGTTTTATCCACTTTCTTGTGTTTTGCCCACTTTGGAGTACTTTTCATATGATTTCTTGGACTAACCTATTAACAAGAGCCACAGTGCCAGCTGCCTGTTTTCTGCTGTTTTTGGTTCTAGGAAAGAAAAATGAATATTCTCGGAATTGGACGGGACAAAGCCAAAGTGCCTATTTTTCCAGAAGTCATCAGATGCCAGAATACGAGAGGAGAGGGGCCAGAGGACGGCCACACCACCTGGCCGCGTGCCAGGCTTGCCCGCGCCAGGGGTGGTGTGGTGGCCCCTGGCACCCCCTCGGCCTCCCCTTCCACCTATAAGATGCCCTCGAGACGAAAACCCTAAGTGCCCGATCAAAAATCCAGGAAAGAGTCTGTAGCCGCCGTTATCTCCATCCCTAGATCGGGAGGGATCTGAAGCTCTTCCGCACCCTGCCGGAGAGGGGAATTCACCCTGGAGGCCTTCTTCATCACCATGCAAGCCTCCGGTGTGATGTGTGAGTAGTTCATCCTTGGACTACGGATCCATGTAGTAGCTAGATGCTGGTTCTCCTCCTTTGTGTTTTCATTTTTAGATCTTGTGAGCTCCATTCATGATCAAGATCATCTATTTGTAATTCTGCATGTTGTGTTTGCGAGGATCCGATGGATATTGAGATGCTATTTTAGATTGATTATTGATTCTATCATGTCTTTGTTATTTGTGATCTTGCATGCTTTCCATTGTTAGTAGCTATCTTGGCCAAGTAGATGCTAGCAACTCCAAGAGTTAGTATTTATGCTCGATAGTGGGTTCATGCCTCTGGTAATCTGGGGAAGTGACAGAAATCTCTAAGGTACTAGATGTGCTGTTGCTACTAGGGAGAAAACAACAATCCTTTTTTCATAGAACAATCGTATTGTTTACTTTACACGCAGTTCGTAAAGCAATAATCTGTTGCTTGCAACTTAATACAGGACGGGGTTCGGATGATAACCTGAAGGTGGATTATTAGTCATAGATGCAGTTGGATGGCGGTCTATGTATAATGTTGTAATGCCCAATCAAGTCTCAAAGGAGTCAAGATGATTAGTATATGCATGTATTGCTTTCTCGATGGTTGTCAATTGCCCCGCTGTAATTTGTTCACCCAGCATGTTATCTATCTTAAGGAGAGCCACCTCTAGTGAACTATGGATCTCGGTCCTTGTCTTTTACATACAATCTACAATCTTTTACTGCTTTGTGTTTACTTTCTGCAAACTATTACTTCTTCCTCCATTCGATACGTTTAATCCTTTGTTTTTCGCAAAACATGGTGAGATTGACAACCTCATCGCAAGTTGGGGACAAAGTTCTGTGGTTGTGTTGTGCAGGTCTCCACGTTGCTACTACTAGCGGTAGTAGTGCGCCCTGCCAAAGCTCAGCTAGTAACACCTTTGGGGTGTTTCCTTGCTCCTACTGGTTCGATTAAACCTTGGTTTCATACTAAGGGAAACTTGCTATTGTGCTCATTATACCTTCCTCTTGGGGTTCCCAACGAGCTCTACAACTACATCATTGCTATCATTGCTCCAGCTTTTTCTGGCGCCATACACAGAGCCATCACTACTTCGCCACCAACTAGCATGTTCCACCACGACGACCTTGAAATCACCATCTCTTCATGGACACCGACACATGCCCTGAACGGCGGAGCCACCCTGCATGCATCGCCGGAACGAGGGCACATCAGCCCCGCAACCCGCAGGAGGAACCTACCTCCACACCGAGAGGCAGTCATCGACCGAACAGAGAAGTTGGGGCACACTAGGCTTAGGAAGGACCAACCGAGCCCAAACATCCTATAAAGCCCTAGTCATCGCTGCTACAATGGGCAGGCCATAGCACCGCATCCCAAACCCTAGCTAGTCGTCATCCCACCCTTCAGATAGCCCCATGGAGGCGCACCTGTCCCGACCAAGCCCATCTGAGCCCACCCGAGCCCATCTAGGGCTGAGGCGGCTAGATCTAGCTAGGGATGGCAGCCGGCAGCGCTCCCACCCATTGCGCCCACTGCCCGTGGGTAGCACCACCGCCAAGGCACCCCCCAACGCGTCATACCGAGGTCTCGCGGAGTGGACCGCCGCCATGAAGAAGGGCCCTGGCCCCATCTCCTTGGCACGAGGAGTACATTCTACTCTACTGCCGCCGCCGCTAGGGCTTCGCCCCCCTACCCAGGCTAAAGCGGTGAAAGAAAAGGGGAGGTGGAGGGGGTAGGGGTGGCTAGAGGTGGGAGGGCGCATGTCGCCCTAGGGGCAGTGGCAGACGTGGGGTGTTTCTTTCCTTTGACTTCTCGGCTTCCGTGCGCAATCCTCTTCAGCGCTCTCTTCATACTCATAGTTCGTCGTAACCATCTTCTTTGCATGTTTACACAGAGAACCGATTCTTTAGGGGGAAGCTAACTATAAATGGGGTTTTCATGGTTAAATCAATATATGAGGATATTATGAATGATTATCAGAGACTCCCACAAAATATTTATGAAATCTTAAAATACCGCTAAAGATTAAGATCTTCATGTGGTTTTTACATAAAAAATCTTGCTAACTAAAGACAATCTCTTGAGAAGGAATTGGAAAGGTTGCAAGAAGTGTTGTTTCTGGGATGTTGAAGAAACTATTGAAGACTTATTTCTTTCATGCCCCTTTGCTAAAATTATTGGTACATTGTTTTCTTTACTTATAATCTTCCATCTCTGACCAATATTACTAATATATTGTGAATTGGTTGAATGGATGGATAGAGCTAACAAAGCTAGAATACGTATAGGTGTATCGGCTTTATGTTGGCCCATTTGGAAATATCACAATGCTATTATTTTAACAGGGATCGAGTTCAATCTTTTTTGTAGGTTATTATCTTGACGTCTCAGTGGATCCAACTCTGGGCTTTATTACTACCAGAGCATTAACGTGATAAGATGGTTTCTAGGTGCAGCCATCTGGTGACGGTTGCTCAGGATATTTATTACTAGACTAGGTGGCGGCTTACTAGTAGATTGAGAGCTGTTTAGCTTTTGTATGCTATTCATTTTCAGACTTCTTGTCATTTTCAGATGGTTGGTATTTGTATCAACCTCCTCTGACCCTTGAGCTATAATAATTAGTCGTATTCTAGGATGCAGAGGCCGGGGTTTACCCCCATTTCGAAAAAGGCGCTGCTGGTGTCCTGGGAACCTAGTTTGCCTTGTGCTGGTTATCTTTTGTTTTGTTTCAACCCTCTATATATAACAATCTTTTCTAATCTAATCGTACATTCTGCCTTTAACCCCAAAAGAGAAGTTTAAGAGGTTAGGAAATACTACCAAAACAATATCCACAAGATCCATCACATTTAAATTTGTGCAATCCAAGGCATCCAACAAAATGCATCGTATGGCATTGCAGAGTTGAGGAAAGCGTGATGGAAAGCATACAATTTCAGATGGATATACCATTCTACTCCCTCTGTTTCAAAATATAAGATGTTTTAGCTTTATGAAAGGAGTATATCTAGACCCCTTTTAGTGTGTAGGTTCATTCGAAACCTACATAAACCTACACACTAAAACGGATATAAATACACTCCTTTCACAAAGTTAAAATATCTTATATTTTGAAATAGAGGGAGTAGTAGCTAATTACCTCCATTTTGATGTCTATCGTGCAAGAAGTAAAGGCATCCTCCTTGCTGCTTGGTCCCAGAAATCTCTCTTGTGCCTCACTAGTGAAACCCTTTCTCCTCGCCAGAGATACCCCTTCCCCTCGCCAGAAATCCTCCTTACACCCCCAGACACCTCCGACATCTACTTTATTTTGGCTCATGTGAGGCATATCGAGGTATGTAGGCGGATGAACTTCTTGCTCGTTTCATGCGTGCCTGGATGAACTTTTTTCTTTGCGTTTCTATAGAAGATCATATACATGGCTTAAGACCATACATGATGCTTAAACTTTAAGTAACACTTAAAATTTTAGCATAAAATATTAAAGATATATTTAACAAATTATCTGAAGCGGGGAGGGGGCATTGCCCTCCTTGACCAAGTGATACATTGCCACTTTGAACAAAGGGCCTTAGGTGTCGTATTGGCATAGGGCCCCAAAATCTATGCACTACTAGGAAAACGGCTATAGGTAATACGCACATCCGTGGCGCACGTACCTGTGGTGCCCCACGGCTAAAATAGGCATGGCGCACTGCATACGGGTGCGCTACGGGTAAACTGCAGTAAGCGTGGCGCACATAAGCGCGGTGCACCACAGATGTGAGTGGGCCAGGGCACTACTAGCCGTATACGACATAGCCATAGTGCACCTACGGCTAGTGCGCTTTGAGTGTGACCGGTAATTGTGGCGCACTTGGGCACCATGCGCTACAGATCAAATCGGGCCGCACTGCTGTGCAACTGGGAAAACAATTCTGTGGCGCACGGGTGTATGTGCGCCACAGCTGTTCGTTATGCCTGTGATGCACCACACCACGTGTGCCACGGATGTGCGTGCTGCCTGCTACATTTTGGCAGACAGCCTTTTGCACATTGCCTAGATCCACCATCTCCCACTTCACTTTCCCCTCCTTCTTCCTCTTTGGATCTCGCCCCCTCCTCCTTACCACCTCAATTTCTCCACTCTTTCATCATTTGTAGCTTGTAAAACTTACCTTGGATGCTACATACATAATAGAGGAAGGCTCTCCTTCCGGCCACCATCTCTCGGTCTCTCACCTCTCCTTCGAGATCTTCTCGCGGTCTCTCGTCTCGGTAAGTTGTCTATGTAAGAGGGATGTGTTTATGTGTATGGATGATATGGTTGCATATCTATGGAGAGGATCGATGCTCTCATGTGTTTGGAGAGCATGCATGCATGCTCTCTCATATATTGGCATTGTTTTGCCAAAATGTTGATTTATTTCCATTTTGGCAAGACTTTGGCATTTCGGAAAGGTCCGAATTTGAGGATAGGTCATGCCGAAATTTTCCATCGACCATTGCATGTATGCATTGGTTCTGTAGTTGTAATAAACTTCTAATTCTACCGTGTACACCACGCAGGCAACCATGGTCCGCCTAATGAGCGAAGGCATTGTGGCTAGATTTTTGAAATGCGCGACGGCCGACATGATACGAAATAACATGACGGAGATAAGATGTCCGTGCAGAAGATGCAAACTCAATTGGTTGATTGACCCAGATTCCGAAAATCTGCAGGCGCACCTGCTCCGCCATGGTTTCATGGATGGCTACACTCGGTGGATAAGTGATGACGAAGACGATGAGGCCGTAAATGGGGCAGCAGAAAATGAGGAAGGCGGGCAACATGATCATGATCACGGCAAGGACGGGCGAGATGAAGAAGAGTGTCCTGGAGCTGGTGAAGGTGTGGAAGCAGACCAGGATGATGATGATCTAGATGCCGGAGCAGATGATGGAACAACGTCAGGCTGGGTGTGGGACCCTTATGTTCAAGAACTGCTTCTCAAGCAGACAAGTAATGCCAGGGCTACCGCTAGAGCGAAAGCCAAGCTTGCGTAACTTGAGAAAGACGCGGTTACTCCATTGTATGAAGGATGCAAGCCCGATGATACCCAGTTGAATGTAACGCTCAAGGCTATGGAGATGAAGGCAAAACATAAATGGACCGACGCAAGCTTTGACGATATGATGGCATTCTGGCACGATCGTCTCCCGGAGGGGAACAAGTGTCCAACTAGTATCGAGGACACAAAGAAAATCGTGTGTCCTCTTGATCTACCGCACATTAGATACCACGTCTCAATCAACGATTGCATCATTTATCGGGGCGAGGACGCGGAGAAAACCACATGCCCAACGTGCGGCGTTAGTCGATACAAGAAAGGGAAGAAAGCTCCTTGAAAAGTGGTATGGTACTTTCCTATCACTCCTCGTCTGCAGCGCTATTTCGCAGACCCTAAGGAAGCAAATCTCATGTGCTGGCATGCGGAAAGAAAGAACCCACCAGATGACGATGACCCTGAAAAGGACCAGCTGCTGACGCACCCTTCAGATGGTAGCTAGTGGAAAGCATTAGACCTCGAATTCCCAGAATTCAGTGGAGATTCGAGAGACATCAGGCTAGGTGCAAGCACCGATGGACTCAATCCGTTCGGTAGCCAGAGCAGCACGCACAACACTTGGCCCGTGTTTGTATGGATGTACAACCTCCCTCCCTAGTTGTGCATGAAAAAGAAGTACATACAAATGAGTATGCTAATTCAAGGGCCAAAACAACCTGGTACCGACATCAATCTATATCTCGGGCTGTTGAAAGAGGAGCTAGCCATTTTATGGGAATCCGGAGCCAATACGTATGACACTGTCGCACAAGATTATTTCACTATGAGAGCCGCGTTGGTCACTATGGTGCAAGACTATCCAGGTTGCGGATATTTCTCGGGGCAGGTTATCCAAGGATTCTACGCATGCGTTAGGTGCATGGATAACACGACCTATCTCCAACTAGAGAAAGATCCAGGGTCTTCGAAAACCGTGTTCATGGGGCACCGAAGGTGCTTGGAAAGAATGATGCATGGAGAAAACGTGGAGATCTGTTCAATGGAAAATCTGAGACCCGAGGAATCCCAGAGCGGAGGAGAAGTGAAGAAGTGGATGAATTGCTGAAAAATGGAAAGAGTGTCCTAAACCGGGAAAGAAGCGAAAGAGGCAGCAAGACAAGCCACTGATGAAGGTATGGAAAATAAGGTCTGTTTTTTGGGAGTTGCCATATTGGAAGTTTCTCTGCACGCCTCATAGCCTTGACATCATGCATATCACGAAGAACGTGTGCGAGAGTCTAGTCGCCACCCTAATCAACATGCTAGATAGGATAAAAGATGGTCCTAAAGCAAGGAACGACTTGATATTCATGGGCATCCGGAAGGATTTTCACAAAGGACGCCCTACTCCTGATGATCAGGAAGATGACGATGATCATCAGTCGGAGGCGACACAAGGTCGTCGAAAGGGTAAAAAGGTCAAGAAGAACGAATATTACTGCCCCCCTTCGTGCTTCACACTAAGCCAGGATGAGATCAAACAGTTTTTCAAGTGCCTTCTAGGAGTCAAATTTTCCTTACGGCTATGCGGGCAAGATAAGCAGGTACCTAGATGAGTCTAAGCAGAGGTTTAGTGGGATGAAGTCTCACGACTGTGCCGTGCTAATGACGCAGATACTTCCGGTTGCACTACGAGGTATAATGGACGAGCATGTCCGAGAAGCATTGTTCGGGCTCTGCAAGTTTTTTGACGTCGTCTCTCGAAAGTCAATTGGCGTGAAACAGCTCGGGAGGCTACAAGAGGAGATCGTGGTGATACTATGTGAGCTCGAGATCTACTTCCCGCCCGCATTCTTCGACATTATGGTGCATCTGCTGGTCCATATCGTGGAGGATATCATCCAACTCGGGCTGATGTTCTGCCGCAGCATGATGCCGTTCGAAAGGATGAACGGACACATCAAAGGATACATTCGCAACAGGTCCCGTCCAGACGGAAGCATAGCCAAGGGTTTTCTGGCCGAAGAGTGCATCTCTTTCTAAACGAATTATCTAGGCATCGAGAACCCTGTCGATCTTCCCATCAATAGGCACCTTGGCAAACTCGATGGATTGGGTCACCGAGAGGGTCGTCGCGTACTGCATGCAAACTATGATTGTGGACGAGCAGACTTTGATAGAGCAAACCTAGTCGCGCTACAACATTTAGAACTGGTCAATCCTTGGGTACAAAAGCACAAAAGGTCAATCGAGAAGAAGTATAGTGACTGGGGCATACAGAGGACGCAGGGAGAAATAATCAAAGAGCACAACTCATATTTCACGCGTTGGTTTAGGCAGATGCTCCTAGATAATCCCCCGCAATCGCATTCTGCGGAGGAAAACATCATATTCACCTTGTTGCAGGGACCCATGCACAACCTGGTGACCTATCAGGCGTATGATATCAATGGCTACACATTCTACACGGAGGAAAAGGACAACAAGTGTGACTATCAGAACTCATGCGTAACATCGGAATTCTACACCGATGGCAACATGAAGGAAAGATTTTACGGAAGAATCGAGGAGATCTGGGAGCTCGACTACCGTGGAGAAAAGGTGCCGATGGTCCGTGTCAGATGGGCCAAGAGCGTCGAAAGAGAAGACCGGTATTTCACAACCATGTTAATACTCGAAGCAGCCAAATCCAAGGCCGCCGGTGCGCACATCGCCGCGAAAAATGAACCGTGGGTACTGGCTAGCAAAGTGGACCAATGGTTTTTTATTACTGACCCGACAAAGACTAGCTGTGTTGTCGTGAGGAGAGGAAAATGAAACATCATCGGAATGGATGGAGTCGCCAACGAGCAAGACTTCGACCAATACGGTGATCCAAAGATTGAAGTTGACGACGACTACGATGAAGAAACATACATCACAAGAAGAAAAAGGACAACCTTACCCAAAAAAGGTAGCCCGTTCGAGCGAAGAAACATAAAAGTGCCAGGGCTAAATTATTCAACCACGACAAATAAGGGAAAAAAGATTATAAAACGCTAGCTCAAAAAAGATTGTATTGATGCATATGGATGGCATATTATTAATGGACATATTATTATTTAATTTCTTTCTACATTGAATCACTTTTGAACCACTTTTGATGATATATATGTACCATTTTTGTCATATAAAACATATAACATATATTTTATATAGTTTACATAATTTTTGGGATATTTTTAACATTTTAAAGTAGTTTTAAAATAAAAACAAAAAATGGGGGCACCAGGGTTTGAACCTGGGTGCTCCAGGTTTAGTGAGCGTACATAGCTAGGGCGGAACCAGTGGGATATGCAAGTGCTAGTGTCAACTAACGGGGCGGCAGCCTTTTGTAACCGTAGCGCACTAGGTAAGGGTGCGCTACGGCTAAGTGTTGTGACAAGTCTCTACTGCGCATGGTCACATCTCCCATCGTCTCCCATCTATCTCCCATTGTCTCCCATCTATCTACCGCCTCCGCGTCTGAGGAGGAGGAGAGAAGGCCCTGCCGGTACCAGGCTCCAGGGCCCTGCCGGCGGAGAGGGAGCGGGCGAGGGCGGCAGGTGGGTGTCCAGGCTCGTGGACCCCACGTCACGCCTCATCGCGGGTGGCGCCGCGCGGCTCTTCTCCATGGTGTTCCGCAAGCGCCTCGTGGCTCCAGCTGTGCTCGAGCCCCCCGCATCCGCGCCTACCGGTGAGCCTACACTTCTTCCTCTACGCTTCCCTTGAGATTGGTCTTTGTCGCTCCCCGGGGCAGTGGTTGCCGTCTCAAGCTAGGGTTTTGGGCCTGCTCCCCAGGCATGCTAGGGTTTAGCTCAAATTTCATCTATATTTGCTTCAATTTGGCCATCATTTTCTTCGAATGATGTATGCATGTCTTAGGTTTGGAGGAATGGTGGTTTGGTATGGAGGGAGTTTGTTTGATTTCTCTGTGGTTACTGTGATTTACTAAATGGTCACTTGTCAGCTGATGATATAATGTGTTAAATTCAGCTCATGATAGAATGTGTGAAATCATGCTAATGATATGATCTGTGAAGACATTTACTTAACCACTAATGATTTGAAAATAATACTTCTTTGTTGCTATCTAATGGTGAAACACTTTGGATGAATACAGTGCACTTCTTTTGATGCTAATTACCTGTGACATGTTTTAAATAGGAACTATTGTTAGCACAACATCAGCAAACTGTGTGTGCTTGGATCATTATGTTCATTCTTTTGTTAGGCCACTATTCTTAACGTAAACATGCTTCAACTGACTGGTAAGAAATCCTCTTTGTTTATGGGTATTTATTCATATCGTTAGGTTAAAACAAACTGAAATAGGCAATGCAGTGCCATGTCCGTTGTGGTCTTGCTTCTAGGCAGAGAGTCAAGTCCAATTCAACATCGCAGTGTTATTTCTTGATTTTGATTTTGAAGTCCTACAATTCTGAAATGAATGGTTGTCGTGGCTCCCCTTCTTACTTCTGCTAACAACATCTTGTGAAGGAAATTTGGAAGTGTTTTCTTTTCTTTACTTGTTTCTTGACAATGCTACCCTCTACGTTTTTGCTTAGCTTTTTGCATAGTGTTTTAGCGAGGCTACTATCATCATCTAGTGTAAGGCTTGATCAAATATTATAAAGGTATGCCTTCTAGTTCTATTTGCAGTTCAGGGAATTGGAAGCAATTAATGGACTGAGACCTAGTAAACCATAGCCTTCCTGCTAATGATATAATGTGCGTGACTATTAGCAATTAGACTGTTCATTCTTTTGTGAGACAACTTTTTCTGGAACACAGAATTGCTTCAGCATATGAATATTGGTAAGAAACCATGTTTGCTTGCGAAGCAAATATAGATGCATACATCATTCAGAGCTAGGGTACTGCTTGTTTTGGAGGTGAAGTGATGAAATTTTTGGGCTAGCTGTATCGTATCTGATATAGATGAAAGCTATAGGAAAATTAGAAGAAAAATACTCTAGTGCTTTCTAGCTTTGTGTAGCTCCAGGTCTGCTGTTATAGATGAAAGCTACAGGAAAATTATTTCTAACCATTATTTTGTGTAGCTCTAGGTCTGCTGTTAGGCTTATAAAGCCTAACACATACCATGGTTTCCAACTTTCTTTTGTAGTGCTACTAATAAAGAATATCTTACAATGTGAAAAAAAAGGATTGTTATTTGCCTAGTTGTATTCGTAGGTATATTACCCTGCCTAGTTGTATTCGTAGCTATATTACCCTGCCTAGTTGTATTCGTATGCAGGTGCTTGTATGAAATGAGTCCCGATTTTCGCCGAAATGTTGATTAACTTCCGTTTCGGCAGAAATCAGGCACTCCTAGTTTAACAAAAATGAGCAATGGTCATGCCGGATTTTTCCGTGCACTTTACTAACCATTATTTGCCTTTTATTAGTGCAAACATGTGTGACAACGACGAGGCTAGATCTTCTCAGCGTATCAATGCTGAAGGAGAAGTGATACTTCAAAACAGACCCTTGTCATTCTGGGAGGAGGTCGAGCGGCTAGAAAGAATGACAAATGGTGATGAAGAATACAACCCTTGCGAGAGAGACGCCGATGAGATGGAAGAAGCGGAGGAAGAAGAAGCGGCCGAAGGAACGGCGGATGATGAAACCACTGATGGCGGCAAGGGCACAACAAGTGGTAGTAATCCGCCTAAGAGGAAGAAGCAAAGGGGCCCGAACACGGTCGGCAACGTTAGAGAGGAAATTACCGAAGTGAGCCCAACAGGGGTTCCTTTGGCGCCCGACCATGTGGTCAAAGGGTACAGTGGGCAAGTGGCGGCTATCACCCGGACTACCATCTCTATCAACACCGAGAATCTCCGGCATAAAGATAATGGCCATTTGCGCACACTCTTTGAGAAGCTGCACACAAGATACAAGTTCCCCCTTCAGTATCGGAACACAGATTATCATGGGAATGAAGTAAATAAATCCGCCCTCACGAGGATGAGCACCGTCCTGGCCAGCTGGAGAACCCGGATAAAGAAGAAGATATTTAAAGAAGGGAAAAGTCTCGAGGAGATCTAGAAGATTGACCCGCAGATCACCGAAGATCAATTCCAGGAGTTCAAGGCCAAGTGCAAATCCGAAGTAGCCAAGGCCTCGAGTAAGCGGGGAAAGGAATTGTAGGCGATGAATATAGGTCACCACCATCTCGGATCTGGTGGTTACAGAGCTGCGGAGCCCAAATGGGATAAGGAGGACGACGAGTATAGAGCTAAGGGGATACCTAACCCCTTTTCGAAATTCTAAAACAAGCAGCTTCGAAACTTCATCAGGGCTCGTTACCATGTGAACCCCAAAACCAAAGAACTCACCGCGGAAACTAAGGTGAAGGACTTCGAGGTTCTTGCGATAAGTAATTTAATTACCACGGATCAAGTCGATTACATTCTAATCGATCAAGTCAAATTTCTAGACGGTTCACGTTACTTCTTCTACAGGAGCAGGAAATTGCTAGTCAGGGATCCCATGGTTCCTCATCCCACGGGTTGACGGTGGCCACCTGGTGGGATAACCCTTTTAACAGGGCGATGAACCGGGCCAAGAAAATCACGTCGGTTGCAAAGAAGCCATCATCGACTGGCCGTCAGGCCGGCTTCGGGGCTAAGAATTGGGTGGATCATTTTGGTCCACCCTCGAGGAAGCGTGTGGAGGGAAGGAGCGACGAGGAAAACCGCGAGGTTTAGGAACTTAAGGAACAAGTGGCGTGGATCCCGCAGATCGTCCAAGACAACCTGGCAATCACCCTCACCTCCATCCTGCCTACCTTGGTGGAGTCAATAGCAAACTGGAGTGCGGGTGGTCGACAAGGGCTGTGCCCGATTACAAGCATGGTCAGTAGCCACTCAAACAATGCGGCGCCGGCGATCCCGGTGAATTATGTGTTCGTGACTCCGCCCGCTAGCACAGCGGCGTCGGAAGCATTGGTGACTCCGCCCGCTAGCATGGCGGCGCCGGAAGCATTGGTGACTTCCCCTGCCATCACCGCGGCGCCAAAGCTTAATGCAACCGATAGGGAGAATACATCGGCGGCCGGCACCATGCCATCAAGCAGCCCCTCCGTCTCTTGCACGCCCGTCATCGTATGCGGTGCCTCGACATTAGCCGAGCTCGACGCCATCACGGTAAGCTAAATACTTTACCGCCTTGCCATTTATTACTCTTATGGCATATTTTTAATGCCATACATGTTTTTCACAGACGGATGTTCCATGCACTCTCTTAAGCTTCGTGAACAACGATTTGAGGGATGTTGCCAAGGGTACCATCATTCAACCCTTGCACCGCACGTTCCACTCAAAGCCGATGCCAGATAGCATGCATAGGGTTAAAATTATCTGGGTGCTAAGGGGCTGCGATGACCTGGAACCTCCCATTCAACCCCCAGGAGCGGATGAAGAAGAGCCGGCTGACCAAAGGGTATTATGTGGAGGATGCATGTGGCGGGTGAGCCCATGATAACTAAGAAATTGCTCAGGCTCGCCACTTCAGAAATGAGGAGTGTGCATGACGGTGTGCTGACGATAGAGAGACGCCTTCTTGCGGAGAAAGATCCCTCACACCCGATATTCGTGGTTAAGGTGCCATGAGGCTTGGGCTTCGTTGATAATGTCCCCGCGGATCTGTTCTTCCTGCGGTTTGACAACATCTTTA
Source organism: Avena eriantha (assembly GCA_910589775.1). Taxonomy (NCBI): domain Eukaryota; kingdom Viridiplantae; phylum Streptophyta; class Magnoliopsida; order Poales; family Poaceae; genus Avena; species Avena eriantha. The sequence goes on from CAJUXJ010002488.1 coordinate 20,962, forward strand.
ATATGTTCCACCTGTATCCGCTGCACTATACCATTGTACGCCCGTTTTCTCTCAGCCTGGCCATTCAGATCATTAGAGAGAACACCTTGGGCATCGCTATAGTGGACCCCTACTACCTGCGTGATGGCTGCTTGGGAAGCGCCATTGAACGGCGATTCGTGGCCTCGTACCTCCAAGGCATCTTGGTGCGAACAAGACAAAGGAATACATTCTCATGCCTTTCTTTCCCGAGTAAGTCATTCTTCACTCGCCGCCATAACATGCTTTATTAGATTTTCATCATTCTTTTTCCAACACATTCCGTTTGAATTGTTTTGCGCAGAGATCAACACTGCACACTCATCTGCTTGTCGCCGAAACATTCGCAAACCACGTATTTCGACTCAGGGAGTCAAGAAAAGAAGAAAAACTACGATAAGATCAAGGAAGTTCTGGATGATGCTCTCACCGGCTATGCCTCAGCGGAAGGCGCCACCTTCGTGCGTAAGAAGCTCAAATTTGGCAGGCACGTCTTCCCCCATGTGACGGAATTCCCCTGCGTGAAGCAGCCGGCAGGCAGTCAGAAGGAAGCCTACTATGCACTCCATCACATGAGGGCGTTCCTACTAGAGCAACAGAATTCTACGCTGCCAGATCATCTCAAACGGTGGGCTGAAGTCAAGGCCAGGATCAATGATTCAGATATTAGACAAGAGATGTATCGCATCCAGCAACAGTTTGGGGCAATCATCAGCCGTGATGTCATGACTTCAGGGGGGGTCTTCTACGAAGGCAATCCCCTGAATAACCGTGACGTAGTAGATCGCCGAAAGATACAGGGTGACTATAGGGCGTTCATGACGAAACAAGGCGTCCTCCCGTTCCCTGAGCCGAGCCAGAAGTCTTGATATGTTGGTCTAGTTGTAGTTCTTTATCCCCACGTGTACTTGTGTGTGTCGACATGTACATGCTACTACTTGGTATTTTTTGCTTACTTTGTTACCTTATTTGATAAGTATATCTTTATATGCGACTTTTACTTGTTTTTTCACTACCATTTAATTATTATTGCCAACTTTTAGATGACGTGGTACGTCGTGTACAAGGGACGGGTTCCTAGAGTCCATGATGATTGGGAAGACTACCGGAGATAGGTGCACCGTTTCAGCGCCAACAGCTACAAAGGGTACACCACTATGGCGGAGGCGAAAGCTAGATACGCGCGCTATCTAGCGGGAGTTAGGACGAGGAACCGGATGAAGACCTATACCTCCGTCGCGGTGATGGTTATCGTCCTTGGTTGTATGTCCTACATGTTCCTACTTTAGATGTCTAGGCGAGCTTCCGCGAGCTCTAACTTGGTTGAGACATGTATTCATGTCATCACTAGCTACTTTGTAACTTGATCGAAATAATATAACTTATACGGTGTATTTATGTATGTGACTTATCTATATGTATTTGTTTCTATCTTGTCTGTGTATTTATTTCTGTATTGTATATCTGTGTATTTATTTATGTACTGTATATCTGTGTATATCAGCTGTATTATATATAATCTGTATTGAATATCATCTGTATTGAGAATTTTTTTGTTTTTTGAAAAGCTCAGCCGTGGCGCACATATACGTGGTTAGTGGCGCACTACGTTGGTGGCGCACGTGGTCAAATTCTAGTAGCGCACTACGTCATGCGCCACAGGAACAACAGTAGTGACGCACCAACCAGTGCGCTACTACTAACTAGATACTAGTAATGCACTAGGTCATGCGCCATAGAAAAACAGTAGTGGCGCACAAGACAGTGCGCTACCACTAACTCGAGATACCTGTAGCGCACCTGGCAGTGCGCTACGTGCACTTTTTAGCCGTAGCGCAGAAGTCGTGGCGCACCCCTAGTGCGCCACGGAAGGGGAAAGTAGGTGCGCCACAAACGTGCGTTTTCCTAGTAGTAATGGACCGGACCTGATCGTATATACATTTTCATTTTATGAAATTTCTCCCATGATCGATCATCGTATGTGTTCGATTAGCTTGTTGCATGCATTGCGTTAGTATTCTCTTTAGGCAGTGGAACATAGTATACCCTATAGTGTCTTTGGGTACACTGTAGTTTATCTTCACCCTCCCCGTCAAGACTTCGGATGAACAGATAGCATGCAAGCCCAATCCCTCTGCTTGGAGAGTCTTTTTGGGGATGGAACTCTGTAGGCCAGTCTGTGGCACCATGTCGCTCGATGTTCAAGTGGAAGTGCCAAACTCATGTGGGATGCCCCATGGGATGAAATTGTATGTAAAATGTTTCACTTAATAGGGTCATTATGATGAAAATTTGTTAAATGTGGTAATGTAGGATGTTGCATTGGGGGAGGGAGATGGCGTTGTGCGCCCTCTCAGTGCTGGCGTGTATGGCTGGGCCATGTACTGATTTGGCGGTACGAGCGAGGCGGAAACCAGCGATAGCCGGGGATCGTCTATGACAACGAGGCTTCATGTCTTCCAGGGCATCCAGCCATCTTGGCTGGCGTTGTACCCATTTGCGTCCCAAATCCTCTCTCGAAATAGGCTTTCTCCCTCCTATATATTAATATAGCAATCATACCGATAGATGAGTTCGAACTGAAGAAACGTTGGGGCAACAACACATACATGCCTAAAAAGAAAAGGAATAAAAACAAAGGCCAATCGACTAGGCGATGAGGACCCGCAATTGCTGTGCCCTCCGACTTTGGCCTGCCATGCTCCAAGCAAACCGAATCGCCGAGTACCTAGCAGGCCCTTACCGACAGAAGCACCATTGACATGGTATTGCTGCCTGGATCATGGTCCTAGGGTTTCCCCTCGTACTCCGAATAAAGTGAAGACCTAGGCTACCCTCGACCCCTTCCAAGAAGGAATGGGGCCACCCAGAGGCGCTACCGTGTCAAGGTCAGACGAACCAATAGGGATTTCTCCTGACCTCCGCCCCCACACAGAACGTGGCATAACGGAACACCACCACCTAGCTTCGCCACCAACTAGCATGCACCACCACGAGCTTGAAATCACCATCTCTTCATAGATACCGACACATGCCCTGAACGGCGGAGGCACACTACATCACCGGAATGAGGGACATCAGCCCCGCAACCCGTATGAGGAACCTACCTCCAACAACGAGAGGTAGTCATCGACCAGACAAAGCAGTTGGGGCACACTAGGCTTAGGCAGGCCCGATCGGGCCCAAACATGCCTGTAAAGCCCTAGTCATCGCTGCTACAATGGGCAGGCCACAGCTCCACATCCCAAACCCTAGGTAGTCATCGTCGCACCCTTCAGAGAGCCCCATGGAGGCGCACCTGGCCTACCCAAGCCCATCTGAGCCCACCCGAGCCCATCTAGGGCCGAGGCAGCTAGATCTGTCTAGGGATGGCAGCCGACAGCACTCCCAGCCATTGCACCCACCGCTCGTGGGCGGCACCACCGCCAAGTCTACCCCAACGCGTCGGACCCAGGTCTCGCGGAGTGCACCGCCGCCATGAAGACGGTCCCTGACCCCATCTCCTTGGCGCGGGGATGGACATTCTGCCGCCACCACTAGGGCTTCGCCCTGCGACCCAGGCTGGCAGCGACGAAGGAAAAGGGGAGGTGGAGGGGGTAGGGGTGGCCGGAGGTGGGAGGGCGCATGTCGCCCTGGGGGCAACGACAGACACGGGGGTGTTTTTTCCTTTGTCTTCTTGGCTTCCGTGCGCAATCCTCTTCAGCGCTCTCTTCGTACTCATAGTTCCTCGTAACCATCTTCTTCTGTATTTTTACACCAAGTAGATGCTTTCTTAGTTGATTCATCCCGCAGTAATAGTTTAGCTTTCCGGTTTTCTCTTTTCTATTTTTTCCTTTTGGTTTTTTGTTTTGTTAGAATAAATTGAACTTTTCCATTTTAAATATTTTAAAAATCTGAATAATTTTTTAATTTGAACCATTTTTGAATTTGATTTTTTTCAAATTTAAGTAAATTTTAAATTTGAACATATTTAGTTATGAACTTTTCGAATCTAAATATTTTTATTTCACCAAATATTTTAAAATTTATAGGAAAAAAGACCCAGCCAAATTGGGGGCCAGCCCTCCCGAGAAGGCTTTTTAGGCGTTAGCACCATAACCGACGCCTAGAGCATGTATAGGAGCGATCATCCACTATTACATGAATTAGGGAAGAGGAAAAATAGGGCGAATACCATTCTTAGCTGGGCCGCTAGCACAGTCTTGGACTTGGAATCGGTCATGCGTCGTCCCGAACGGACCATGCTCGTGCAGTTGCATCGATCAAATCTTTTTTAACATATAAGCCCCCGAAGGACCTGGAATCTGTTTAATAAGGTGTTGGTTACAAAGTTACAGAAATGACCCCACCAAAACTAACAATGTACACATGAGTCCTTAAAATTACAAATTGAACCCTAAAAGTAATCGCGTTGGCCTGTAGAACGCGATCAAGTCCTTTGATACCGCCTTGAATCCAGATGCATGTGTTCTCACCGGCGCAGGGGACAAAACCACTTGGCGCAATAAGAAGCTTGTCGGACTCTCATGCATCAGATCCTAAGAAGATCCTCCAGCTTGGGAGGGACAAGCTGGAGCAACCGATTTAGTCGAGCGCAACAAGGCCTATCTATAGGCCTAAAATAGCGGCAATGGATTTACCATGTTGCTTGGATGTTGCTGCTGAAGTTGCAGATTCCAAGGGGAGCAGCTTCCTTCTAGCTGATGTAGTCAACAACACAGCTTCTGTTGAGATGTCACTCTGAAAGCGGTGGTCATCCCTCTAGGCCGAGATAGAGAAGAACTAGTCGTCACACCTCTTCCCCTTGCAATCACAACAGGCCAGAGAAAGATTGGCAACATAGCACCCTCGCCCTTCCTGGTAGGCACCAGCCTAACGTTTATTGAAAGGATGTGCCTCCGAGATTCCTACCTCCTTCCTCCAAAGAAGCAGAACAGAGATCATCGTCGGTGACCATGTGTTGCATCGTCTATGTAGCACCATGGCAATACATACCCTAGCCTCACCTATAGAAATCTCGAGCGCAGCTCTAGCCGGTTAGCCCCCGGGACCTGTAGAGGCCGCTACATGCTCCTGTCACAGAGATGGGTTCTCCCCCTCACTCTCTCCCCTGCCACCCCGACGGCTAGATCGAAGAGAGTGGTGACATGGGTTTAACACGTCATTGCCCATAGTTTGTGGACTTGGGTTTTGAGGAAGAGCGATGAGCTAGACTTCTTCGGCTAACAAACAAGCAACACAGGGACACGAGGTTTACACAGGTTTAGCCCCCGAAGGGAAAACCTTACTCCTCCTTGTCTTCTCTTGATTAATGGAGAACCGAAGGTTGGAAGGGTGTCTTGATGGCGATGGTGTACATATTAGATATGGCGGGTGTATGTGTGCTAGGGTTTTTGGTGCCTTCCTTGCTGCTCCCTCCCGGCCTTTATATGGGGAGGCCAGGTCTCGGAATGCAACCGAGTCGGTTAGAAGTTTAAGAGATTATCTCTTCAAAATTCCTATCTAGTGTTTGTCGTGTTCGCCATGGAGTCACATCATTCATGGGCTTGGGACTACCCGAATCTTCATGGTTGTCACCATCAGCGGTGGATCATTATATGGGAATCCGCTAGGCCGAACCAACAATATTAGGTACTCATAGGACATAGGTATGTCAGTAGCCCTCGAGTGTCCATTCGAATCGTAGATTTAGATGGATAATTTGAAGTCGTTAGAAGCGCTTGACATCAGAAGGTTTATCGAATTACATTGTTTGAGTCATAGGAATGGTTGATGCACGTTCCTAGATCATCTGATGGATCGGGACCAGTTAATTGCTCTTGGAAAGAAACAACGTCATCTACTTAAACTCAAGTCCCTGGACTCGAAATCGAAAATTGCTCGCATAATTCGACTCATGTCGTGGAGGCCTTACGAGGCGAATTCTAGTACTAATGTTTACGTACCTGATACCCTCGATCCAGATTTACAGATCTAGTATAGTATCTTTTTCCCTAGTAGACCTTGGTTTAATTGAACCATGGGAAACAATGCTAAATGGAAATTAAGTGAGACACATCTACAAGACTTGTTTGTTCATTTTACCTTCATTGACCAGACCTTTCTAGTTTACTTTTAAATGTTGGTTGCAATGGATGGAGATAGGCCAGGCTTGAAGATTCACCTGCAGCTGGACCTCATATGGGATAAAAATAGTAATACACATATTCATGTGTAATGATTTAAGAAAGATAAAATTTGTGGGCAGCACATCATAATATAGTAGAGCCCTAGTGAGTCATATGCATAGCAATAGTGTTTTCATCCAGCTGTTATACCACGAAGCACCGGGCTATAACAATTATTAAGTAAAATACATATCAAAACCTTAAAAAGTGATGTTGTTGTTGCTCCTATAAATGGATCACTAAGCGAAGACCATACTCCCCTTTCTGTCACTAGGTTTCCTACGATATTGTTGTTTACCATTCATCTCACCTCAAGCCTTTATCAATCTGTGGGATCTTGGGTACCTACAAGTCCATAGATCGAGACAAGAGACAAAGAAACAAAAATACAAATCTCTATTCAATCAATACACAATACTCCCATGAATTAGATGCACATAATCGCTGCGAGGTTTTACCCCGACCCACAGTCCGTGAGGACTAATCACTCATAACAATAAGATCAAGGATAGAAAACATTATGAAACATACTTAGATTGAAATCAAATATTCTTATAATGATCACTGAATCATAAGGAGATCTTAAGTACAAGATAATGGCTATGGCTATGGAGAGGATGGAGGATGGCGAGGATGAACTATGGTGGTGGATCTCATTTGGTGGTGTTGTGATGCAATCTTAGAATGGCGGCCTCCTGCCCGGAGGCTGGGACTTCAAAATATATGGGCGCCTTCACCAAAGTTGTAGGGTTTGACTTGACGGAGTCGTTGCCAACCGGTATAGGCGGGCCATATAGGCAGACCTTGCCCGCACCGTTGGTCTTTAAGCCTACTGGAGGCTGTGTTTCAACCCTGGTTTGCTTGGCTATGTAGGAAACCTCATAATCTTCATTAATAGCTCCTGATTTCGCCTTAAAAGTGGGATTTCCTGCACAACACAATTTAAAACAATGGATTGCACATCTTTGCAATAATTAGTCATTAGTAGCAATGCTAGAGAGATTATTGGTCACATGTTTGACTAAAAATGCAATTTAAAACTAGAGAAAGATGGGTACTTTCATAGCCATCAACTTCTGCAAAGCTCAAACCTTGATCGTCATCGACTAAGAAAACTACAAAACCATAAAGAACTCAACGTTTAAACTGAAATAATGAGAAGATGAATTCACTTACGGTTGGTAGTCATATGCATTAGCACTTCTTTCATTTGAAAAGCTCATAAAAGTTAGAGAGGTGCCAAGAATACTATAAAAGCTTCGATAACTCAAACGATGAAAGTAGAGTTTGATATAAGTATAAACAACTAGAAGTGTAATAATTATTCCAATTCCTCTATTTATTAACTCTCAGATTGCCAATGAACACTAGAATATTTCATAATAGAAAAATTAAGTAAGAGTGATCGTGTCCTAAGTAGCATAATAGTGAAGTGTCTTATTGATGCCATATCAATAAGTCAAGACTATCAAAACACTACTGTTCCATTTATTGTCTTTCAAGAAAATTCATAGAGTAGTAACGATACCATGCCAAAGACTATTTTGTGTAAATCTTTATTTTTCAAAGGTAATTCTCAATAAGGATCATTGAGTGATTCTTTTAGCAATGGTTTGCACAGCCTTCAGGAGTACCAATACTTTTGCCCATTACGGTAACAAGTGCTACACATGTCATCAACTCATAGGCAAAATCAGGGGTTGTACCATTGACCGTTCGTAGGCCGGCGGAGTTGTTGGTAATCAAATGTGTGCATCAAAAACATATAAACATTTAAACAATATCACATTTTGATACACAAGGTTTAGCTTTGGCATGAATCACAGTTACCACTAGACTTCATTTCAACAAAAAACTCCTTTCAAGAGTGCCATCAAGTCTATCAAAACCAATGTTGAGGATATTGTTTATCGTTAACTTCTCGGTCAACCTGTAAATAACGATTTTTGCGTGTATCGGTCGATTTATCGGGCAACAATAAATTGATTAATTGGCTTATCGGTCACCTAGTGATAAGCGATAAATCAGCCGATAAATCGGCATATCGGATGATTTTTTGAATAGTGATCAAAAGATCTATGGGGTTAAGTTACTTCAAAGGTAAACTCTTAAGACAATCACTCATCAAACAAGTCATAAATTGGAAACTTTTGTTGTTGTACTTGTTTGGCAATATTATTTCAAAGGCAAGAATCGGTTAACTACAAGAACTAGAGCAAGAGCTTCCACAACAAATTACTCATACCAATAAAAAGCTTTAGTCTAACCACTACTAGAGAAAATCCTACTGGAGTTGCATCTTGAAAGGCATTAGAGTCGCATTAGTGATGCGACTCTAGCACCACGCTGCTAGTATTTGTTACCCGAGTCGCATTCCAGATGCGCCTCCTATATTAGAAGTGCACCTCCCATAAGTTTACATATGCGCCTTTAATAAGTTAAAGATGCGCCTCAAATATTAATTTTGAATTTTAAATTTTACAGAACCACCATATAATCTAGAATACACAGTTTATAGGTATTATATAGTCCAAAATATAGCATAAACAGCACAAAATTTTCAAAAAGTTGGAATTGGACAAAACATAGTATAACCAACACTAATACAAGTATATCACACATCAACTTGAATTGATCCACGTAATACTAGAGTTCACACATCAACCAACTAGAGTACATCACACACACAACACCAAGTTCACATCTCTCGGGGGACCGATTGAGTACAAGTTCACAATCGCATTACAACTACATGCACGACGGAGCTCTCTAGGTGAATTAGAGCACCAAACCTACCATGAAGAGCAAGGTGGTGATCACGACAAAGTTCAACCACTTCTTCCTCCCGTGCTTCCTCCACTTCTCTTCCACCACCTCTCTACTCTTGTAGCCTTTGTAGCTGTTGCCCAATAATTCGTGCACTTGCTTTTGGCTGTCTTTCCACTCCTCGTACACATATGGAACCCTACCGACGTACACGACATATCACTTCTTTGCCATCTCATATACACAAGATAGATGATATTAGCTACGTCAGTGGAAAGCAATAGCATTTCACAAGATAAGCTCATGCATATATATGTGGGTGCCATGCTATACGAGTGATGACCCACAAGTATAGGGGATCACAACGATCTTCGAGGGAAATAAACCCAATTTATTGATTCGACACAAGGGGAGCTGATACATTGCAAATGTATCTATAATTTTTGATCCTCCATGCTTGGTTTTATCCACTTTCTTGTGTTTTGTCCACACTTTGGAGTACTTTTCATATGATTTCTTGGACTAACCTATTAACAAGAGCCACAGTGCCAGCTGCCTGTTTTCTGCTATTTTTGGTCCCAGGAAAGTCAGAAAATGAATATTCTCGGAATTGGACGGGACAAAAGCCAAAATGCCTATTTTTCCAGAAGACTCACGGAGCCAGAATACGAGACGAAGGAGGGCCAAGGGATGGCCACACCACCCCCAGGCGCGGGCTGGGCCTGGCCACACCAGGGCATGGTGTGGTGGCCCCAGGCACCCTCTTGGTCTCCCTCTTCGCCTATAAGAAGCCTTCTGACCTAAAAGCTTCGGGGGGCTCGACGTTTTTCCATGAAAAGTTCCGCTGCGCCGTCACCACCGAAGGGGAGATTCGGGGGACAGAAAGTCTCTGTTCTGGCACCCTGCCGGGACGGGGAAGTGCCCCCGGAGCCATCTCCATCGATCTCCACCATCATCTCCATCGACCATCCATGTTTCCTCCATCTATGAATGAGTAATCCCCCACTGTAGGCTATGGGGATGGTAGGGATTGGATGAGATCGTTCATGTAATGGCATCAGATTGTTAGGGCATAGTGCCTAGTATCTTTTATTAGTGCTTTATGACTTTGTTGCGACTTGTTGTGCTTAATGCTTGTCACTAGGACCCAAGTGCCATGATTTCAGATCTGAACTTATTATTGATTCATTATGATAGTATTGTTCTTGGTCTTATCTACAAGTTGTATACACACGTTGTTGTCCAGAACCTATGGCCCCGAAGTGACAGAAATCGGGATAACTGGAAGGGAAAGGCTTTAATGTGAGGATCACATGTGTTCACGGAGTGTTAATGCTTTGCTCCGGTGCTTTATTAAAAGGAGCACCTTAATTTCCAGTAGTTCCCTAGAGGCCCCGCTGCAAACGGGCTGGTAGGACAAAAGATGTTGTGGAAGTTCTCATTGTGAGCACGTATGACTATATATGGAACACATGCCTAGGATTGTCTAGTACTTGGATGCTTTATCTTATTTATCTACAATTGCCCTATGTTCTGATTGCTATGTGAATTGTCTTGTCCATGCAACGCCCGTCCATCCATCCCTATGCCTACCGCACTCGAATCCCACTGTTTACTGCTATTGTTACTACTGTCTTTGCTTTACTACTGCTGTTACTTTACTATTCCAACTACAATACTGTTGCTACTGATAAACTGCAGTGAGCAAGATTGTTTCCAGGTGCAGCTGAATTGACAACTCAGTTGTTAAGGCTTATAAATATTCTTTGGCTCCCCTTGTGTCGAATCAATAAATTGGGTTTCACTTCCCTCGAAAATACTGCGATACACCCCCTATACTTGTGGGTCATCAAGACTATTTTCTAGCGCCGTTGCCGGGGAGCATAGCTTTATTTATCAAGTCCACTTGGATTCACTATTGTTCAAGCTAAGTTTATCTTTCTCCTTGTTTGCTTGTTTCTTTATCAAAAATACAAAAAAAGTAGTTCCTACTCTAGTTGTTATTTTCATTGGTCTGTTATTGTCTTGCTTTATCATGCTTGTTGTCAATGGTTGGTTTCTTTGAAACTGAAGCTTATTGGCAAGGTGGGTTCACGGAAGATCAAAAATATTATTATAAGGAACACCGCTTGTCAAAAAAGGGAAACACTTATGGGAACAAATTGATAGATTGTATACCATTGCTAGGAACGTGTGCTCTACTTATAATGTTACTTATTGCTGTGACGAGTCTTGTTGCAGAAAGAGGTATAAACACCTCCCTTTTCAATGTGAGCATAGTGATAATGATACCATATGTTCCTATGCTAAAGGAATTTATGACTTTTATGATGCAGAACACATTGAAAAATTTATTGCTTGGAAGGGTGCTTTTGAACTTGCTAGTTTGCTTGAAAATATTGATGATTCACCTTACAAATATGAGGTGTATGGTATACTTAAATTTTGCTTTGATAATTACAAGGATGAAAATTGCTATATTCTTGAATATTTTAATAGATGCTTTCCACAAATGGAAGAGACTAATGCCTTGCAGGATCCTATGGAAGAAGAAATTGATGAACCTGAAATCCCATTAGATGAAAAATAGGAGGAGAGTGATGAACAAAAGGAGGAAGAATGGATTAGCTACCCATTTCTACCTTCTAATGAGAGTAACTCTTTATCCCTTACATTATTTGATTGTCCCCCTTGCTTACTAAAGGAGAATGAATGTTATGTTCCTGAGGTATATCTTGAAGTTGTTTATAATAAAGCTCTAGTCCTTGTAGATCATGAAGAACATGCTTTATGTGATAGTTATATTGTTGAGTTTCTGCATGAGGCTACTGAAAATTATTATGAGAGAGGAAAATATGGTTGTGGAAGTTTTCATGGTATTGAAACACCTCGCTATGTGCTAAAAGTTTTGAAATTACTCTTGTTTTATCTTCCTATGCTTGTCACTTTGTTCTTTGTGAATTTATTTGCATACACGATTCCTATGCATAGGAAGTTGGTTAGACTTAAATGTGTTTTCGATTTGCTCCTTAAATCTCTCTTTTACTTCAACTCATATTTCTTATGAGAGCATCCTCTCGAACTTTTATGCCTGAAGATGATAATATGTCTATTATTCTTGGAAGACCTTTTTTTAAATACTGTAGGAGCTGTTATTAATTGTAATCAAGGGAAGGTGACCTTCAATGAACCCATTGTCTATTTCCTCAAGAAGATTGAAAGGACTTATGGTTTGAATTCAATTGAACATGTTGAGGACATTTAAGTTGGAGAAATATATTGTCCCATACGAAGATAAAAATTTGAAACTATTATGATTGGGACCATTGCTATCAAGGTTGAGGTAACATAATCATTAGTAGAATACAAAGTTTTTTCTCATATGAAATTTCTTTGGTAACAAGACCTGATCAACCTTGTTAACAAAAGGATTTCATTGAACAAAAAAATATTTTCACCATGATTATCTTCACTTACTTCTATTCTATTCACTTTAGTTTTTGCTCATGCCTAACTTAAAGGCGTTAAATAAAATTACTTATTGGGAGATAACCCAAAAGTTTTAGTGAGTCTTGGAAGTTATTACCTATGTAATAACCGCTCCTTATCATTTTTATTTCCTTTTTGTGCCAAGAGTAACCTCTAATGAGAGAGAAGTAATGATTGGGAAAGTTGCTGTCCCGAAACAGATTTCTGTGCTTCACCGTAAAAATTCGTGAGAGAGCTCTGTATGTCGGATTGAGCTGTAAGTTTTTGTGCTTCTGACCCAGATTGTTATATAACTTTCGTTAGTTCAACACTTTTCTATTTGAGCAACAGAAAGTCTTCTAAAAAATTCGTCTTTACCTGTGGTCTGTTTTGACAGATTTCTGCCATTTTCTGCATTTGCTTCTTGTTGGTTCCTTCTTGAGTTCTTTTGGTGAATTGAGCTTTTTGAGGGAAGTGCTACAGTAGCTAGTGTTCTAATGGGAGTTTATTTGGTGTTATAACTTAACCTTAAGACTTATTTATCTTAAGTGCACTAATGTTGCTAATGAAGATTGTGTCAAGTTTTGTATGAAGGAAAAATTTCAGGTGTATGGAAGGGATGAGTAATGAGATGAAGGATGGACTAAAGATCAAGCTTGGGGATGCCACGCGTGTCACCCCAAGAAATATCCAAGAATTACAAGCGTCAAATCTTGGGGATGCCCAAGGCATCCCCTTCTTCATCAATAAAAATCCCAGGTTTCTTCCAAACACTTTATTTTTATTGTTTCATGCACAGTTGTGTTGTTCTTGGAGCGTCTTCTTTTTCATTTTCGTTTTGGTTTTTAGTTTGTGTGGTTTGCTTAGTTTGCTGAATAAATTGGTTGGACCCCCTCTTTCATACATTGGTTTGCAAATAGCTTGGTTGGGTTTGGAAAAGAGTAGGAAAGTTCATGCTTAAGTGGTAAAGAGAGCTTGTTTTTGACCGTGGCCTATGCTTTGTCATGCCATTCTTGATATTTTTTTGGCTTTATGCTTACTATTCTTTGCTGCAGCATGACTTGTTATAAACAATTGAGATTGCTTAATGTTCCTTGGATGAATCATGTGTTGTTTTAGCATATTAAGGCATAGTATAGTGGTATTCTCCTTTGATGCTTTATTTGGGTTGACTTGGCACATGCTCACACCATGTTATGACAATCTCAAGTCACCATAAGCCTTTATGATCCTGTAGTTTTCAACTTGTAGTATCACTTTATGCTTTGATCAATGATGTTTTGTCACTCTACATGATTATGGCCATTATTGCTCTCTCGTTTGTCGCTCCCTTACTATTGCTAGCCTTCACTTCCACTGAGTGTTTTACTCATGTTTCCAACTCCCTTAAACCAAATATTGCCAAAGTGTCCACCATACCTACCTATTAGCACCATTTGCTACTTCTGTGCATATTCAATATGCCTTGTTTTCTTTCGAATAAAATGTTTGCTTATTATGAGAAAGTTAGTTAGTAAAGCTCTCACGAACTTGATGGTACACTTTATTTCCCGCACTTAATAAACCTGAACCATTGTGAACTCTCCATGAAAGTTATATGCTTGCAAATTATAGGCTGGGGATTAGCTGAACCGTGCTGTCACGGGGAACGCTTTCAACACTTGTAAATATATACCCAGTTGATACCTTGCTCTTTTGGTTGTGGATGTCGTCGGTGTGAAATAAAAGGGGAGCTTGTAAGTCCATGGAGTTATGTATGTGTGTTAGAGAAACGCCTGGGCCGCTGGTCTAATCCATGCTGACATGGTGGAAACCTGCAGCGTAACCATAATGATATCTATGAAGCATTTTTCTTATAAAAAAAGAGAGAGATAACTATTGAGAAAAAGAAAAAAGGGAGATTTATGAAAAGTGGAAAGAGAGAAAAAAAGCACCATTTTCCCATGGTAAATAAGAAGATTGCTGAGATACTCATTGTCTGCTTGCCTTGTCATTTTGATATGGGGATTCTTCCATATCATCGGGCAAGGGGTACCCCGTTGGCGGTTCTCAATGATACGCACATACTTCCGATGACAAGAACTTACCGGTAACTAAAGAGTAGCATGAGGAGCGGACCTCGTACTCAAGGGACTTGGGATTTTCAGTTTATAGTCTGTCATGCATATAACTCAGATTAGACCTCACTTTCACCTTAATGACATTGAAGATGCTTATGATAGGGGCAATGCGAGCTCAAAGCTAATGAGTACCATACTTTCAGCATTTGGAAACCTTTCAAACTATGCAAAACCTTTTCTTTTACTTGTTGAGTCTCCACTTATTCTTTGAGCACTTTCTTGAGAGCATAGTGGCCATTCTTAGTTCTATGTGCATTGTCTCAAGACTTGTTGATTGATGCATACCTTGATATTGCTTGTGTTAAACTATTTGTATCTAGTCACTCTTGTAAACTTCGAAGGTGTCCTATGCATTTATATTTGCTACTCCATGAGGGACAAGCTGAATGCCACTATGTTATGTTTTCTTTACGTGAAACAAACAAACATCTTGCAAAGCATTGTTATTCATGAATCTTTTGTTTGGGCCTTTTCATGTTGCATCATAGTTTCTTTCTCTTATTGCTAGAACTTTGTCTTTCATGTTATGATTGAAGTACTATGATCCGAGCTTTGAATTTTTTACAAATACTTTGATCGAGTCTTTGATGGTGCATGTCACCTATAAAATTATTCTTTTTATCACTTACCTACTCGAGGACGAGCAGGAGTTAAGCTTGGGGATGTTGATACATTGCAAATGTATCTATAATTTTTGATGCTCCATGCGTGGTTTTATCTACTTTCTTGTGTTTTGTCCACACTTTGGAGTACTTTTCATATGATTTCTTGGACTAACCTATTAACAAGAGCCACAGTGCCAGCTGCCTGTTTTCTGCTGTTTTTGGTTCCAGGAAAGTCAGAAAATGAATATTCTCGGAATTGGACGGGACAAAAGAGAAAGTGCCTATTTTTCCAGAAGACTCATGGAGCCAGAATACGAGACGGAGGAGGGCCAAGGGCTCGCCACACAACCCCCAGGCGTGGGCTGGCCCTGGCCGCGCCAGGGCATGGTGTGGTGGCCCTAGGCACCCTCTCGGTCTCCCCCTTCACCTATAAGAAGCCTTCTGACCTAAAAGCTTCGGGGGGTTCGACGTTTTTCCACGAAAAGTTCCGCTGCGCCGCCACCACCGAAGGGGAGATTCGGGGAACAAAAAGTCTTTGTTCTGGCACCCTACCGAGATGGGGAAGTGCCCCCAGAGCCATCTCCATCGATCTCCACCATCATCTCCATCGACCATCCATGTTTCCTCCATCTACGAGTGAGTAATTCCCCGCTGTAGGCTATGGGGATGGTAGGGATTGGATGAGATCGTTCATGTAATGGCATCAGATTGTTAGGGCATAATGCCTAGTATCTTTTATTAGTGCTTTATGACTTTGTTGCGACTTGTTGTGCTTAATGCTTGTCACTAGGGCCCGAGTGCCATGATTTTAGATCTGAACTTATTATTGATTCATTATGATAGTATTGTTCTTGGTCTTATCTACAAGTTGTATACACACGTTGTTGTCCGGAACCTATGGCCCCGAAGTGACAGAAATCGGGATAAGTGGAAGGGAAAGGCTTTGATGTGAGGATCACATGTGTTCTGATTGCTATGTGAATTGTCTTGTCCATGCAACGCCCGTCCATCCATCCCTATGCCTACTGCACTTGAATCCCACTGTTTACTGCTATTGTTACTACTGTCTTTGCTTTACTACTTCTGTTACTTTACTACTCCTACTACAAAACTGTTGCTACTAATAAACTGATGTGAGCAAGATTGTTTCCAGGTGCAGCTGAATTGACAACTCAGTTGTTAAGGCTTATAAATATTCTTTGGCTCCCCTTGTGTCGAATTAATAAATTGGGTTTCACTTCCCTCGAAAATACTGCGATACACCCCCTATGCTTGTGGGTCATCAGGAGCCAAAGAATATTTATAAGCCTCAACAACTGAGTTGCAATTCAGCTGCACATAGAAACAATCTTTCTTGCATTAGTTTATCAGTAGCAATAGTTTTGCAGTAGCAATAGCAAAGTGATAGCAGTAGTAAAATAAAGACAGTAGTAACAGTTGCAGTAAACAGTAGGATTAAAGTGCGGTAGGTATAGGGATGGATGGACGGGCGTTGCATGGACAAGACAATTCATGTAATAATCAAGACATAGGGCATTTGCAGATAAATAAGATAAAGTATCCAAGTACTAAATAATCATAGGCATGTGTTCCATATATAGTTATACATGCTCGCAATGAGAACTTGCACAAGATCTTTTGTCCTGCCAGCCCGGTGCAGCGGGGCCTCAAGGGAATCTACGGGCAATTAAGGTGCTCCTTTTAATAGAGCAACAGAGCAAAGCATTAACACTCCATGAACACACGTGATCCTCACATCACAGCCATCCCCTCCAGTTATCCCGATTTCTGTCACTTCGGGCCTCGGGTTCCGGACAGTAATATGTGTATACAACTTGCAGGTAAGATCATAAACAATAATATCATCATGAATCAATAACATGTTCAGATCTGAAATCATGGCACTCGGGCCCTAGTGACAAGCATTAAGCATAACAAGTTGCAACAATGTCAAAAAGCAGTAACAATAGATACTAGGCACCATGCCCTAACAATCAGATGCAAATACATGAACGATCTCATCCAATCCCTACCATCCCCATAGCCTACTATGGGAGATTACTCACACATGGATGGGGGAATCATGGATGGTTGATGGAGAGGCGTTGATGATGATGATGGCGATGATCTCCTCCAATTCCCCATCCCGGAAGGGTGCCTAAACGGAGTTTTTGGTTCTGAATCGCGATTTCTGGTGGTGGCGGCACAGCAGAACTCTATCTGGAAAAACGTCGAAACCCCCTCTGTTTTTAGGTCAGAGGGCTTATGTAGGCAAAAGGAGAGGTCGAGTCGGAAACCGAGGCGGCCACACCACCCCCTGGCATGGCCTGGCCTGGCCCGCGCCACCAGGTGGTGTGGGCCCCTCGTGCCCCCCTCTGTCTCATCTTCTAGCTCCATGAGTCTTCTGGTAAAATAGGAGTTTTGCGATATTTTCCCGGATTTTTCCTAAAAGTTGATTTCCTGCACAAAAACACGACACCAAAGCAATTCTGCTGAAAACAACGTTAGTCCACATTAGTTGTATCCAAATCACACAATTTAGAGAAGAAACAATAGCAGAAGTGTTCGGGAAAGTAGATACGTTTTGTGCCACCACCTCCTTGGGCATAAAGATCGTCCCAAATGACGGTAGTGGTTGCGGTGCCTTGGAACCAGACTTCGGCTTCTACCACCACCTCCTCCACCACGACGCCCTCCTTGGCCTCCTTGGGAGCCGTTGTGATGGCTACTTAGTGTAGAGGGTGGAGCAGTTGGATTGTTTCCGGTTGTTCGCCAGCCTCCGTCCGAAGCGTCATTATTCTGCTTCTGGGGAGGGTATTCATTACGAAGAGGCCCCTGCTATCTTAACTCGACACGATGTCTGTCGTTCCTTCGTCCGTCAGTCGGACAACTTGTGTGTCTAGGAGGTGGCATCCTTTGACTGTCCTCCTCCCGACGCTTCTCTTTGTCTTCTTCCTTGCGATCGTTCGACTCTCGCCGGGGAGGATTCTTCGGATTCAATGCAGCAATTGCCTCTTTCTCCGCAGCTAGGGTAACGTTGCACCAGTCACGTGCAGCTTTGTGATGCTGTGCTGAAGATCTAGTTCTTGAATAGTTGTCTTCCCGATGGTCGGAACGGTGATACTGTTCTGGAGCACATTGGGGTCTTATGTCATTCCATGCCGGTTCTGTGCAACATTGGTCAGATTGGGAGAGTAGTTTTCCGCTTCCGGACAGGGCGGCCTTCTGCTGTTCTAGGCCCTTGTTGAGTAGTTTAATGCCTAATCAAATCTGCTCTTGGCCTGGATTAATTGATAGGATTTCTCGAGCCACAACGGATTTTTGTATTGGTGTTGGATACACCCATTCTCCCTTGCTGTCGCGTCGAGGCATCCCATGGTCTCCTCCAAAGAGGACTTTGTGAATCTCCGGGAATTGGTCGTCATGAGTGTGACGTTTCCGGGTCTTCTGATGCTGCGGAGAGATGTATTTCTCCACAGTTGCCATGCATTTCTTTTCTTCCTCAATGTTTTTGGCCACATCAAGCAGTACTTGGCGACACGCTTCTAGGGCTTGGGCCCTTTCGTCCAGCTCTTCAGCAGTAAGTTCTGCAGCTGTGGGAATAGGTGTGGTTAGTGCAGCATCGATGAGTTTACGTGCACCTTCGGTGATCGCATGTCCATCCACCGACTCTTCTTTGGGCTCATCTAGGATAAGTTCTCCATTCGAGTCTTCCTCATATTCCTCGGCAACCACCTCCTCTGCCGGAGGATTTTTTGCCAGGGTCTTGTTTTTCTTGTTCTTCTTCTTTGCCTTCTTGGTAGCGCCGGTAGAAAAGACGGCTTTGGGTCCGTTGCCCGGAGTCAAGCTCTGATTGGTACTTTTGTACATCTGGACCTCGAGAGTGTCTCCAATATCCATATCATCCTGCCCTTTGGGAGAGTTCTCCCCGGATCCTTCATCCATGGCTTCTCCCTCCTCTGCAGCTTTGGAGTTATACTCCTCTTCATACTCCCTGGAGAACTTTCGGAAATCCGCCGACGTCATCGAGTCATCCGAGGATGTGGGTAGGTCGGCGTTTGTTGCTATCGCCTCCAGTACTGAGTTGGTGTTTTCCCTAGCATCGGCAGAGCCAGATCCAGATCCAACGTAACCAACGAAGTGCGATGTGTGAGTCCTGAGGTAGTTGCGGCTTTCCTCGTGGGCTTCCTCGAAGATCCTGATAGTCTCAAGAACCTCATCCACGCTTGCGTCTTGCATCATCATGCGCCTCAACGTGTGCCTCAGGAACGGTTGGTCTGTTCCGGCGTTAGCAGGGCCGGAACCAAGGTTGTTGCTATGATCCTCCTGGATTTCGACTTCCGCGGGTGGATCGATCTGGGATTTGGCCTTGCTAGGGAGATCCACTCCAGATTCGACCTGAACCGCAAGGTCTTCTTCAGGCTCAGATTTCTCCACTATCTCCGCAACTGGTGCGGGCCGGGTGGGATTAGGGTTTTCTGAGATCTAGAACTCTACCGCCTCTGCGGACATATTATGTGTCACGGTTGCAAGGAAAAATATTGAACTTGAAAAATTGCAAACATCATAAAAAATCCTTCACAAAATGACCTATCATGTTCGAGGTTTCATGGCATTTAGGTCAATCCACCAATGTTATGGCTAGAATCAAGGCATAGTTTGTGATAATGTCCCAAATATTGTGCACACATGTGCATCTTGGGATGGCTTACGATGTTGCAGGAGGAAGTTTTCCATTTCGATGCACGAAAAAGCCAATTTCCATTTTTTATGTGCCGAAATCGGGGTGTTCTGTGAATCAACCACCAAATTAAAGTTTGGCATTGATAGCAAACCATTTTTCAAAAATAATATACCACCTTATATGGAAAATTTCCCAACCAGTGTATCTCGCATGTTTCTGTCCATCCCTCATGAAAAAGACAAATTCCTGCCGAATCGGTAGGAGGTTGCCAAGATTTGAACTACAAGTACATGATATAATGCTTGTGAATTTTTTAAAAAATCATTTATAGGTTCACAACATGCTATTTCATTAGAGATCCACTTCTAGTTCAGCGAGGCTCAGCCCCGGGCTAAGAAGATTCATGTCCGCCATTTTGAATATAGTTTGAAACGGGCATAAGAAATTCAAAAATTATCCAAACAATGTGAAACCTTCGCGTGGTGTCATATTACGTGTCACGGTTGCAAGGAAAAATATGGAACTTGAAAAATTGCAAACATCATAAAAAATCCTTCACAAAATGACCTATCATGTTCGAGGTTTCAAGGCATTTAGGTCAGACCACCAATGTTATGGCTAGAATCAGGGCATAGTTTGTGATAATGTGCCCATATTGTGCACACATGTGCATCTTGGGATGGCTTACAATGTTGCAGGAGGATGTTTTCCCTTTCGACGCACGAAAAAGCCAATTTCCATTTTTGAGGTGCCGAAATCAGGGTGATCTGTGAAGCAACCACCAAATTAAAGTTTGGCATTGGTAGCAAACCATTTTTCAAAAATACTACACCACCTTATATGGAAAATTTCCCAACCGGTGTATCGGGAACCTTTCTGTCCATCCCTCATGAAAAAGACAAATTCCTGCCGAATCTGTAGGAGGTTGCCAAGATTTGAACTACAAGTACATGATATAATGCTTGTGAATTTTTTTGAAAATCATTTATAGGTTCACAACATGCTATTTCATCAGAGATCCACTTCAAGTTTAGCGAGGCTCAGCCCCCGGCTAAGAAGCTTCATGCCCGCCATTTTGAATATAGTTTGAAACGGGCATAAGAAATTCAAAAATGATCCAAACAATGTGAAACCTTCGCGTGGTGTCATATTATGTGTCACGGTTGCAAGGAAAAATATTGAACTTGAAAAATTGCAAACATCATAAAAAATCCTTCACAAAATGAGCTATCATGTTCGAGGTTTCATGGCATTTAGGTCAAACCACCAATGTTATGGCTAGAATCAAGGCATAGTTTGTGATACTGTCCCAAATATTGTGCACACATGTGCATCTTGGGATGGCTTACGATGTTCCAGGAGGAAGTTTTCCATTTCGATGCACGAAAAAGCCAATTTCCATTTTTTATGTGCCAAAATCGGGGTGTTCTGTGAATCAACCACCAAATTAAAGTTTGGCATTGGTAGCAAACCATTTTTCAAAAATAATATACCACCTTATATGGACAATTTCCCAACCAGTGTATCTCGCAAGTTTCTGTCCATCCCTCATGAAAAAGACAAATTCCTGCCGAATCGGTAGGAGGTTGCCAAGATTTGAACTACAAGTACATGATATAATGCTTGTGAATTTTTTAAAAAATCATTTATAGGTTCACAACATGCTATTTCATCAGAGATCCACTTCAAGTTCAGCGAGGCTCAGCCCCGGGCTAAGAAGCTTCATGCCCGCCATTTTGAATATAGTTTGAAACGGGCATAAGAAATTCAAAAATTATCCAAACAATGTGAAACCTTCGCGTGGTGTCATATTATGTGTCACGGTTGCAAGGAAAAATATTGAACTTGAAAAATTGCAAACATCATAAAAAATCCTTCACAAAATGACCTATCATGTTCGAGGTTTCATGGCATTTAGGTCAAACCACCAATGTTATGGCTAGAATCAAGGCATAGTTTGTGATAATGTCCCAAATATTGTGCACACATGTGCATCTTGGGATGGCTTACGATGTTGCAGGAGGAACTTTTCCATTTCGATGCACGAAAAAGCCAATTTCCATTTTTTATGTGCCGAAATCGGGGTGTTCTGTGAATCAACCACCAAATTAAAGTTTGGCATTGGTAGCAAACCATTTTTCAAAAATAATATACCACCTTATATGGACAATTTCCCAACCAGTGTATCTCGCAAGTTTCTGTCCATCCCTCATGAAAAAGACAAATTCCTGCCGAATCGGTAGGAGGTTGCCAAGATTTGAACTACAAGTACATGATATAATGCTTGTGAATTTTTAAAAAAATCATTTATAGGTTCACAACATGCTATTTCATCAGAGATCCACTTCAAGTTCAGCGAGGCTCAGCCCCGGGCTAAGAAGCTTCATGTCCGCCGTTTTGAATATAGTTTGAAACGGGCATAAGAAATTCAAAAATTATCCAAACAATGTGAAACCTTCGCGTGGTGTCATATTACGTGTCACGGTTGCAAGGAAAAATATTGAACTTGAAAAATTGCAAACATCATAAAAAATCCTTCACAAAATGACCTATGATGTTGGAGGTTTCATGGCATTTAGGTCAAACCACCAATGTTATGGCTAGAATCAGGGCATAGTTTGTGATAATGTGCCCATATTGTGCACACATGTGCATCTTGGGATGGCTTACGATGTTGCAGGAGGATGTTTTACCTTTCGACGCACGAAAAAGCCAATTTCCATTTTTGAGGTGCCGAAATCAGGGTGTTCTGTGAAGCAACCACCAAATTAAAGTTTGGCATTGGTAGCAAACCATTTTTCAAAAATACTACACCACCTTATATGGACAATTTCCCAACCGGTGTATCTGGAACCTTTCTGTCCATCCCTCATGAAAAAGACAAATTCCTGCCGAATTGGTAGGAGGTTGCCAAGATTTGAACTACAAGTACATGATATAATGCTTGTGAATTTTTAAAAAAATCATTTATAGGTTCACAACATGCTATTTCATCAAAGATCCACTTCAAGTTCAGCGAGGCTCAGCACCGGGCTAAGAAGCTTCATGCCTGCCGTTCTGAATATAGTTTGAAACGAGTATTAGAAATTCAAAAATGATCCAAACAATGTGAAACCTTCGCGTGGTGTCATATTATGTGTCACCGTTGCAAGGAAAAATATTGAACTTGAAAAATTGCAAACATCATAAAAAATCCTTCACAAAATGACCTATCATGTTCGAGGTTTCAAGGCATTTAGGTCAAACAACCAATGTTATGGCTAGAATCAGGGCATAGTTTGTGATAATGTGCCCATATTGTGCACACATGTGCATCTTGGGATGGCTTACGATGTTGCAGGAGGATGTTTTCCCTTTTGACGCACGAAAAAGCCAATTTCCATTTTTGAGGTGCCGAAATCAGAGTGTTCTGTGAAGCAACCACCAAATTAAAGTTTGGCATTGGTAGCAAACCATTTTTCAAAAATACTACACCACCTTATATGGACAATTTCCCAACCGGTGTATCGGGAACCTTTCTATCCATCCCTCATGAAAAAGACAAATTCCTGCTGAATCGGTAGGAGGTTGCCAAGATTTGAACTACAAGTACATGATATAATGCTTTTGAATTTTTAAAAAATCATTTATAGGTTCACAACATGCTATTTCATCAGAGATCCACTTCAAGTTCAGCGAGGCTCGGCCCCGTGCTAAGAAGCTTCATGCCCACCTTTTTGAATATAATTTGAAACGGGCATAAGAAATTCAAAAATGATCCAAACAATGTGAAACCTTCGCGTCGTGTCATATTATGTGTCACAGTTGCAAGGAAAAATATTAAACTTGAAAAATTGCAAACATCATTAAAAATCCTTCACAAAATGACCTATCATGTTCGAGGTTTCATGGGATTTAGGTCAAACCACCAATGTTATGGCTAATATCAAGGCATAGTTTGTGATAATGTGCCCATATTGTGCACACATGTGCATCTTGCGATGGCTTACGATGTTGCAGGAGGAAGTTTTCCCTTTCGACGCACGAAAAAGCCAATTTCCATTTTTGATGTGCCGAAATCGGGGTGTTCTGTGAATCAACCACCAAATTAAAGTTTGGCATCGGTAGAAAACCATTTTTCAAAAATAATATACCACCTTATATGGAAAATTTCCCAACAGGTGTATCTGGCACCTTTCTGTCCATCCCTCATGAAAAAGACAAATTCCTGCCGAATCGGTAGGAGGTTGCCAAGATTTGAACTACAAGTACATGATATAATGCTTGTGAATTTTTAAAATAATCATTTATAGGTTCACAACATGCTATTTCATCAGAGACCCACTTCAAGTTCAGCGAGGCTTAGCCCCGGGCTAAGAAGCTTCATGTCCGCCGTTTTGAATATAGTTTGAAACGGGCATAAGAAATTCAAAAATTATCCAAACAATGTGAAACCTTCGCGTGGTGTCATATTATGTGTCACGGTTGCAAGGAAAAATATTGAACTTGAAAAATTGCAAACATCATAAAAAATCCTTAACAAAATGACCTATGATGTTGGAGGTTTCATGGCATTTAGGTCAAACCACCAATGTTATGGCTAGAATCAGGGCATAGTTTGTGATAATGTGCCCATATTGTGCACACATGTGCATCTTGGGATGGCTTACGATGTTGCAGGAGGATGATTTACCTTTCGACACACGAAAAAAGCCAATTTCCATTTTTGAGGTCCCGAAATCGAGGTGTTCCGTGAAGCAACCACCAAATTAAAGTTTGGCATTGGTAGCAAATCATTTTTCAAAAATACTACACCACCTTATATGGACAATTTCCCAACCGGTGTGTCTGGAACCTTTCTGTCCATCCCTCATGAAAAAGACAAATTCCTGCCGAATCGGTAGGAGGTTGCCAAGATTTGAACTACAAGTACATGATATAATGCTTGTGAATTTTTAAAAAAATCATTTATAGGTTCACAACATGCTATTTCATCAAAGATCCACTTCAAGTTCAGCGAGGCTCAGCACCGGGCTAAGAAGCTTCATGCCTGCCGTTCTGAATATAGTTTGAAACGAGTATTAGAAATTCAAAAATGATCCAAACAATGTGAAACCTTCGCGTGGTGTCATATTATGTGTCACCGTTGCAAGGAAAAATATTGAACTTGAAAAATTGCAAACATCATAAAAAATCCTTCACAAAATGACCTATCATGTTCGAGGTTTCAAGGCATTTAGGTCAAACAACCAATGTTATGGCTAGAATCAGGGCATAGTTTGTGATAATGTGCCCATATTATGCACAGATGTGCATCTTGGTATGGCTTACGATGTTGCAGGAGGATGTTTTCCCTTTCGACATACGAAAAGGCCAATTTCCATTTTTGAGGTGCCGAAATCAGGGTGTTCTGTGAAGCAACCACCAAATTAAAGTTTGGCATTGGTAGCAAACCATTTTTCAAAAATACTACACCACCTTATATGGACAATTTCCCAACCGGTGTATCGGGAACCTTTCTGTCCATCCCTCATGAAAAAGACAAATTCCTGCCGAATCGGTAGGAGGTTTCCAAGATTTGAACTACAAGTACATGATATAATGCTTTTGAATTTTTAAAAAAATCATTTATAGGTTCACAACATGCTATTTCATCAGAGATCCACTTCAAGTTCAGCGAGGCTCGGCCCCGTGCTAAGAAGCTGCATGCCCACCTTTTTGAATATAATTTGAAACGGGCATAAGAAATTCAAAAATTATCCAAACAATATGAAACCTTCGCGTGGTGTCATATTATGTGTCACAGTTGCAAGGAAAAATATTGAACTTGAAAAATTGCAAACATCATTAAAAATCCTTCACAAAATGACCTATCATGTTCGAGGTTTCATGGGATTTAGGTCAAACCACCAATGTTATGGCTAATATCAAGGCATAGTTTGTGATAATGTGCCCATATTGTGCACACATGTGCATCTTGGGATGGCTTACGATGTTGCAGGAGGAAGTTTCCCCTTTCGACGCACGAAAAAGCCAATTTCCATTTTTGATGTGCCGAAATCGGGGTGTTCTGTGAATCAACCACCAAATTAAAGTTTGGAATTGGTAGAAAACCATTTTTCAAAAATAATATACCACCTTATATGGAAAATTTCCCAACCGGTGTATCTGGCACCTTTCTGTCCATCCCTCATGAAAAAGACAAATTCCTGCCGAATCGGTAGGAGGTTGCCAAGATTTTAACTACAAGTACATGATATAATGCTTGTGAATTTTAAAATAATCATTTATAGGTTCACAACATGCTATTTCATCAAAGATCCACTTCAAGTTCAGCGAGGCTCAGCACCGGGCTAAGAAGCTTCATGCCCGCCGTTTTGAATATAGTTTGAAACGGGCATAAGAAATTCAAAAATGATCCAAACAATGTGAAACCTTCGCGTGGTGTCATATTATGTGTCACGGTTGCAAGGAAACATATTGAACTTGAAAAATTGCAAACATCATAAAAAATCCTTCACAAAATGACCTATCATGTTCGAGGTTTCATGGCATTCAGGTCAAACAACCAATGTTATGGCTAGAATCAGGGCATAGTTTGTGATAATGTGACCATATTGTGCACACATGTGCATCTTGGGATGGCTTATGATGTTACAGGAGGAAGTTTTCCCTTTCGACGCACGAAAAAGCCAATTTCCATTTTTGAGGTCCCGAAATCGGGGTGTTCTGTGAAGCAACCACCAAATTAAAGTTTGGCATTGGTAGCAAATCATTTTTCAAAATACTACACCACCTTATATGGACAATTTCCCAACCGGTGTGTCGGGAACCTTTCTGTCCATCCCTCATGAAAAAGACAAATTCCTCTGCCGAATCGGTAGGAGGTTGCCAAGATTTGAACTACAAGTACATGATATAATGCTTGTGAATTTTTAAAAAAATCATTTATAGGTTCACAACATGCTATTTCATCAGAGATCCACTTCAAGTTCAGCGAGGCTCAGCCCCGGGCTAAGAAGCTTCATGCCCGCCGTTTTGAATATAGTTTGAAACGGGCATAAGAAATTCAAAAATGATCCAAACAATGTGAAACCTTCACGTGGTGTCATATTATGTGTCACAGTTGCAAGGAAAACTATTGAACTTGAAAAATTGCAAACATCATAAAAAATCCTTCACAAAATGAGCTATCATGTTCGAGGTTTCATGGAATTTAGGTCAAACCAGCAATGTTATGGCTAGAATCAGGGCATAGTTTGTGATAATGTGCCCATATTGTGCACACATGTGCATCTTGGGATGGCTTATGATGTTGCAGGAGGAAGTTTTCCCTTTTGACGCACGAAAAAGCCAATTTCCATTTTGAGGTGCCGAAATCGGGGTGTTCTGTGAAGCAACCACCAAATTAAAGTTTGCCATTGGTAGCAAACCATTTTTCAAAAATACTACACCACCTTATATGGACAATTTCCCAACCGGTGTATCTGGAACCTTTTTGTCCATCCCTCATGAAAAAGACAAATTCCTGCCGAATAGGTAGGAGGTTGCCAAGATTTGAACTACAAGTACATGATATGATGCTTGTGAATTTTAAAAAAATAATTTATAGGTTCACAACATGCTATTTCATCAGAGATCCACTTCAAGTTCAGCGAGGCTCGGCCCCGTGCTAAGAAGCTGCATGCCCACCTTTTTGAATATAATTTGAAACGGGCATAAGAAATTCAAAAATTATCCAAACAATATGAAACCTTCGCGTGGTGTCATATTATGTGTCACAGTTGCAAGGAAAAATATTGAACTTGAAAAATTGCAAACATCATTAAAAATCCTTCACAAAATGACCTATCATGTTCGAGGTTTCATGGGATTTAGGTCAAACCACCAATGTTATGGCTAATATCAAGGCATAGTTTGTGATAATGTGCCCATATTGTGCACACATGTGCATCTTGGGATGGCTTACGATGTTGCAGGAGGAAGTTTCCCCTTTCGACGCACGAAAAAGCCAATTTCCATTTTTGATGTGCCGAAATCGGGGTGTTCTGTGAATCAACCACCAAATTAAAGTTTGGAATTGGTAGAAAACCATTTTTCAAAAATAATATACCACCTTATATGGAAAATTTCCCAACCGGTGTATCTGGCACCTTTCTGTCCATCCCTCATGAAAAAGACAAATTCCTGCCGAATCGGTAGGAGGTTGCCAAGATTTTAACTACAAGTACATGATATAATGCTTGTGAATTTTTAAAATAATCATTTATAGGTTCACAACATGCTATTTCATCAAAGATCCACTTCAAGTTCAGCGAGGCTCAGCACCGGGCTAAGAAGCTTCATGCCCGCCGTTTTGAATATAGTTTGAAACGGGCATAAGAAATTCAAAAATGATCCAAACAATGTGAAACCTTCGCGTGGTGTCATATTATGTGTCACGGTTGCAAGGAAACATATTGAACTTGAAAAATTGCAAACATCATAAAAATCCTTCACAAAATGACCTATCATGTTCGAGGTTTCATGGCATTCAGGTCAAACAACCAATGTTATGGCTAGAATCAGGGCATAGTTTGTGATAATGTGACCATATTGTGCACACATGTGCATCTTGGGATGGCTTATGATGTTACAGGAGGAAGTTTTCCCTTTCGACGCACGAAAAAGCCAATTTCCATTTTTGAGGTCCCGAAATCGGGGTGTTCTGTGAAGCAACCACCAAATTAAAGTTTGGCATTGGTAGCAAATCATTTTTCAAAAATACTACACCACCTTATATGGGACAATTTCCCAACCGGTGTGTCGGGAACCTTTCTGTCCATCCCTCATGAAAAAGACAAATTCCTGCCGAATCGGTAGGAGGTTGCCAAGATTTGAACTACAAGTACATGATATAATGCTTGTGAATTTTAAAAAAATCATTTATAGGTTCACAACATGCTATTTCATCAGAGATCCACTTCAAGTTCAGCGAGGCTCAGCCCCGGGCTAAGAAGCTTCATGCCCGCCGTTTTGAATATAGTTTGAAACGGGCATAAGAAATTCAAAAATGATCCAAACAATGTGAAACCTTCACGTGGTGTCATATTATGTGTCACAGTTGCAAGGAAAACTATTGAACTTGAAAAATTGCAAACATCATAAAAAATCCTTCACAAAATGAGCTATCATGTTCGAGGTTTCATGGAATTTAGGTCAAACCAGCAATGTTATGGCTAGAATCAGGGCATAGTTTGTGATAATGTGCCCATATTGTGCACACATGTGCATCTTGGGATGGCTTATGATGTTGCAGGAGGAAGTTTTCCCTTTTGACGCACGAAAAAGCCAATTTCCATTTTTGAGGTGCCGAAATCGGGGTGTTCTGTGAAGCAACCACCAAATTAAAGTTTGCCATTGGTAGCAAACCATTTTTCAAAATACTACACCACCTTATATGGACAATTTCCCAACCGGTGTATCTGGAACCTTTTTGTCCATCCCTCATGAAAAAGACAAATTCCTGCCGAATAGGTAGGAGGTTGCCAAGATTTGAACTACAAGTACATGATATGATGCTTGTGAATTTTAAAAAAAATAATTTATAGGTTCACAACATGCTATTTCATCAGAGATCCACTTCAAGTTCAGCGAGGCTCAGCCCCGGGCTAAGAAGCTTCATGCCCGCCGTTTTGAATATAGTTTGAAACGGGCATAAGAAATTCAAAAATGACCAAACAATGTGAAACCTTCACGTGGTGTCATATTATGTGTCACAGTTGCAAGAGAAAAATATTGAACTTGAAAATTGCAAACATCAATAAAAAATCCTTCACAAAACGACCTATCATGTTCGAGGTTTCATGGCATTTAGGGTCCAAACCACCATGTTATGGCTAGAATCATGGCATAGTTTGTGATAATGTGCCCATATTGTGCACACATGTGCATCTTGAGATGGCTTATGATGTTGCAGAGGAAGTTTTCCCTTTCGACGCACGAAAAAGCCAATTTCCATTTTTGAGGTGGCCGAATCGGGGTGTTCTGTGAAGCAACCACCAAATTAAAGTTTGGCATTGCTAGCAAACCATTTTTCAAAAATACTACAAACCACCTATATGGACAATTTCCCAACCGGTGTATCTGGAACCTTTTGTCCATCCCTCATGAAAAAGACAAATTCCTTGCCGAATCGGTTAGGACGGTTGCCCAAGATTTGAACTACAAGTACATGATATAATGCTTCTGAATTTTTAAAAAAATCATTTATAGGTTCACACCATGCTATTTCATCAAGATCCACTTCAATTTCAGCGAGGCTCAGCCCCGGGCTAAGAGCTTCATGCCCGCCGTTTGAATATAGTTTGAAACGGGCATAAGAAATTCAAAATGACCAAACAATGTGAAACCTTCGCGTGGTGTCATATTATGTGTCACAGTTGCAAGGAAAAATATTGAACTTGAAAAATTGCAACATCATAAAAAATCCTTCAAAAACGACCTATCATGTTCGAGTTTCATGGCATTTAGGTCAAACACAATGTTATGGCTAGAATCAGGCATATTGTGATAATGTGCCATATTGTGCACACATGTGCATCTGGAGATGGCTTACGATGTTGCAGGAGGAAGTTTTCCTCTCGATGCACGAAAAGGCCAATTTCCATTTTTGAGGTGCCGAAATCAGGTGTATTGGTGAAGCAACCACCAAATTAAAGTTTGGCATTGGTACCAAACCATTTTTCCAAAAACCTATACCACCTTATATGGACAATTTCCCAACGGTGTATCTGGAACCTTTCCATCCATCCCTCATGAAAAAGACAACTTATGCCGATCGGTAGGAGGTTTTGCTAAGATTTGCAATACAAGTACATGATATAATGCTTGTAAATTTAAAAAAAATCATTTATAGGTTCACAAAATGCTATTTCTATCAGAGATCAACTACAGTTCAGCGAGGCTCAACCCCGGGCTAAGAAGCTTCATGCCCGCCGTTTTGGATATAGTTTGAAACAGGCATAAGAAATTCAAAAATAATCCAAACAATGTGAAACGTTCACGTGGTGTCATATTATGTGTCACAGTTGCAAGGAAAAATATTGAACTGGAAAAATTGCAAACATCATAAAAAAATCCTTCACAAAATTGACCTATATGTTCGAGGTTTCATGGCATTTAGCTCAAACCACCAACGTTATGGCTAGAATCAGGGCATAGTTTGTGATATTGTGCCCATATTGTGCACACATGTGCATCTTGGGATGGCTTACGATGTTGCAGGAGGAAGTTTTCCCTTTCAACGACAAGAAAAAA
Organism: Avena eriantha; assembly: GCA_910589775.1. Taxonomy (NCBI): domain Eukaryota; kingdom Viridiplantae; phylum Streptophyta; class Magnoliopsida; order Poales; family Poaceae; genus Avena; species Avena eriantha. The sequence continues at coordinate 52,067 of CAJUXJ010002488.1, forward strand.
GCCAATTTCTATTTTGAGGTGCCGAAATCGGGGGGTTCTGTGAAGAAACCACCAAATTAATGTTTGCATTGGTACCAAACCATTTTTAAAAAATACTATACCACCTTATATGGAAAATTTCACAACCGGTGTTATCTGGAACCTTTCCGTCCATCCCTCATGAAAATACAAATTCCTGCCGAATCGGTAGGAGGTTTCAAGATTTGAACTACAAGTACATGATATAATGCTTGTGAATTTTTAAATAAATCATGTATAGGTTCACAACATGCTATTTCATGAGATCCACTTCAAGTTCAGCGAGGCTCAGCCCGGGCTAAGAAGCTTCATGCCCGCCGTTTTGAATATAGTTTGAAACGGGCATAAGAAATTCAAAAATGATCTAAACAATGTGAAACTTCGCGTGGTGTCATATTATGTGTCATAGTTGCAAGGAAAAAATATTGAACTGGAAAAATTGCAAACATCATAAAAAATCCTTCACAAAATGACCTATCATGTTCGAGGTTTCATGGTATTTAGGTCAAACCACCAATGTTATGGCTAGAATCAGGGCATAGTTGTGATAATGTGCCCATATTGTGCACACATGTGCATCTTGAGATGGCTTACGATGTTGCAGGTGGGATAAGGACATGGGTAACCTTAGTCCCGGCTGGTGGGTGCAACCGAGACTAAAGATGCGGTGGGATAAGGACGTGTGGGTAACCTTTAGTCCCGACTGGTGGGTGCAGCGAGACTAACGCTGCGGTGGGATAAGGACGCGTGGGTAACCTTTAGTCCCGGCTGGTGGGTGCAACCGAGACTAAAGTTGTCGGGGGATAAGGACGTGTGGGTGAACGCACTGCTCGATGAGATAAAGCATGTAGCGCACGACGCCCTGTCGGAGGAACAAGACAATGTAGAAGCGGCATTGTGCCTATAAAGGACCGTCGATACGCCATGGCAAGCAGCTCAACAAGCCAACATAGGTAGAGAGAGTTTCATCCCCATGGATGGGGGTTGGGAAATCTCACTGTGGCGAAGCTTCTCGAAGATGTCTTTGTGCACACGCCCTACGGATCTTCGAAGCTCGCGCCGTGGAAAAAAATTCCTGCAAGCCCGTGAGGAACGACTTCCATCTCCTCTAACAGTGTTGGGAAAGGGTTGAGAAATCCTCCCGTGGTGGAGCTTCTCGAAGATATGTGGTGCGCACGCCCTACGCACATCTCGGAAAGTCCGCCTCAGAAAATTTCCATGCAAGCCCGTGAAAGGACTCCATCTCCTCTAACAGTGTTGGGGAAGGGTGAGAAATCTCCCATGGTGGAGCTTCTCAAAGATGTCGTTGGGGCACACGCCCTACGGCATCTTCGGAAGCTCCGCCTCGGAAAAATTTCCCTGCAAGCCGTGAAAGAGACTCCATACATTAAAGTTTCGATACATCACAAAAGTTTCCATACATCACATAAAGTTCCATACATTACATAGATTTACATAGGGTTTGGTTTAGGATAGAATCCTTCATCGCGTATGTCGATCCCTTGCCTATGATCGCTCTTAGGACGTAAACCATGGAGCATCTCTTTGCTTAACGGGATGCTTGGGTCAGTTTTCATGGGTGAAGGGCGGAATTTCATGAAACTTATCATAATCTGCTGACATGTCTGTCTTGTCCTCGACTCCCGCGATGTTTCTTTTCCCTGAAAAGAACTATGTGAGCCTGTGGCTCATCGTCTAATGTATTCGTTCCTTTTTTTTCTTTTTCGTCTAGAGGATATGTCCTTCACATAAAACCGAGCACATCATTGGCTAGGACGACTTGGTTCGTCTCTATAACCAAATTCTTGAGATCCACTGTTGTCATTTTATACAGCTGGTCTACCTACCCCTTCTCCATTCATGTTGACCCAACTGCACCGAACAATGGGACCTTAAAAGTAGGTCCATAGTCAAGTTTCCCATATCTCTCTATGTAACCCATAGTATGTGTCCTTTTTCCCATTCTCGCATGTTGCATCAAAGCGGACACCATGTTTTGGTTGGTGCTCTTTTTATCTTGGGCCCATCGTGTAAAATGTATTCTCATTATCTCGTACCCTGGAAGTCATACAGTCGCAGATGGTGTTGCGGCCAAACAAGTAGAGCTGATCTCCATAGTGGTGTCATTCATGAGATGTAAATTGCAACCAAGTGCCAAAAGTTCCATATGGATTTTTTAATCAAGTAGTCATCCTTCCAAGGAACTTGGAGCATACAACATTCATGTGTCCTCGATATACGGAGCCACGAAGGTAGAACTTTGGAGAACTATGTAGTATGCTTGATTCAAAGAATGTCCGTCCCTAAATCATTGCTTTCTTTCCTAGCGTGCCTTTTCCACTCAGTCTCCCCTCATACCGGTGATCCCAGGACACACAATCGGCCTAAGGTCAGGAAGAAAGTCTACACAGAACCCATGACCTCCTCTGTTCCATTGCCCTGGAGATGCTTCCTTCTGGCCTAGCATGGTTACCAACATATTTCTTAAGACTCCCATGAACCCTCTCGAAGGGGAAATATTGTGCAGAAATACAGAACGAGAATGTAATCTCTTCGACTAGGTGAACTAAGAGATGCGTCATAATATTGAAGAAGGACGGGGGGAACACCAAACTTAAAACTGACAAGACATTGGACCACTCCTTCTGTAGCCTTTCTAGACTTTCTCGATCGATTACCTTTGAGATATTGCATTGAGGAATGCACATAGCTTCACAATGGCTAATCGAACATTTCCGGTAGAAGCCCTCTCAATGCAACCGAGAAGCAAACTGTGTTCATAATCACGTGGCAATCATGAGACTTCAGGCTCTGAAATTTGTTCTTGCCATATTTATTATTCCCTTGATATTTGACGAGAAGCCAGCCGGGACCTTGATACTATAAAGGACTTCAAAAAAGATTTCCTTGTCTGCTTTGGTAAGAGCGTAGCTACTTAAGTATTTACGTCCTTTTAGTATGCTTGTTGTGGGGTCTTTGATATGTTGCTGTCCTCCGTGCTTCTGGTGTATCTTTTGTCTTCCCATACACGCCCAGGAAGCCTAACAGGTTCACGCAAAGATTCTTCGTCACGTGCATCACGTCGATTGAAGAACGGACCTCTAGGTCTTTCCAATACTTAAGCTCCCAAAATATAGAGTTTCTTTCCACATGGCGCTGTGTCCGGTAATGGGGTCTTTCGGAACAGATTGACCACCAGGACCCTTCAAAAGATTACTTCTAGGTCCTTCACCATACCAAATACGCAGCACCTTTAGGGAGCTTAGGTTCTTCGGTAATTACCTCACCGTTGAATTCTTGCCTTTTTTCTACTTGATGATTGGTCGGAAGAGAAATTTACGACACCCAGGTACACAACCTCTTACATTTATCCAAATATGTACCTTTAGTATTATTTAAACAGTGCGTGCATGCCATTGTATCCTTGTTTGACTGTTCTGAAATGTTACTAGATCAGGCCAATCATTGATGGTTACGAACAACCAACGCTCGTAGGTCAAAATGGCTCCTGTTTGTGCTCCATCCCACACCCTTTACACCTAGTTCTGCCCACAACTGCAAAAGTTATCGACTGGCTTAGGTACACATCAATGTCTTGCTGGGTTGTTCGGTCCTTGGATGAGAACTAGCATCATAATGAACTTCCGCTTCATGCACAACCAAGGAGGAAGGTTGTAGATACATAGAGTCACTGGCCAGGTGCTGTGA
>CAJUXJ010002489.1:0-61734 GCA_910589775.1 Avena eriantha
GGGGTCTATGTCAGATATACAAAGTTATAAATGTAATTCTTGCAAAAATCGTTGAAGTTTATAAAGTATTGGATACTTGTCCATTTTGTGAAAAACTAGATGGTCTGCTTGAGAATTGCTGGAATTGAGGCAATGTGGCTTGATGACGGCAAGCAAACTAGTTGATGGCTGACATCACTCTTTCCCTCAGAGTTATCATTTGGATTATTGAAGTTGAATATAATTTTGTAATCCTTGTTTGTGTGTCTTAGTGAGATGGGTTATTCATAAGAATAAGTTACAAGCCATCTATAATATTCTTATCAATAATACCTTTATGGTCACATTACGATTATAAATGAGTTATTCTCATCACTATGTTAATGATAATAGTTTAAACATTTATAAAGGATTAGAATGCTAAAGGATATCCAAAGTTTAATAATGACATGACACTATTGTTTAAGTCATGGTGGTTATTGCATGTTTTTCATTCTAAATGAAGATCAGGGTCTTAGATGTTTGATCTAGAGACTTTGCAAAACCATGCCTTGTTGGGCAGAATGACTAAAACTCCACGTTCTGGTAAAACGGTGATATGCAAAGAAATGTTGAATTTTATACATAGTGATGTATCATATTTTCAACAAATAGTAGAAATCATTATTTATACTTCATGTTGAAATTTATGCATAATGATGTATCATATATTCAACAAATAGTGGAACCATTATCACTTCATGTTGAATTTTATACCTAATGATGTATCTTATTTTCAACAAATAGTGAAAATCATTTTCCATTGTGGACTTAAGTGAATATGAGTATACTTAATGAGTATACCTAATGATGTATCTTATTTTCAACAAAACAGAAATTTGAAACTATTTGAATTGTTCAAGTGATTTCAAAGTGAAGAAGGATATTGAATTAACAGAAATACAAAGTCTCTTCGATTTGATGACATGACTAAAGTATTTAAGATTATTTTGGCATAAAAGGGACTTGTGAAATATGTTTCAAAAATTATGATAATTGGACAAATTCAAAGTGTATTGAAATGCCTAAATATCATAATCAATTTGTATTAGATACATATGGTCTAATATTATATCTTATCAGGATTATAGTTATCGTTTAGAGTTAGAGATCGAAATAAGCAATCACTCGGTTGAAATACAAAGGAACATCTAAAGATTTGTTGGAAACAACACTATAAGACTTATGGCACATTCAAGTTTCTGGAGATTTCGATAAGTCGAAATCGTGGCGAATAAACAAGTATTTGTAGAGCATTCTTAGGAAACTATGAATGCATCTTCCACAAAGAGAAAGCCTGATGTTAGCCTAAGTTTGATGTGCCTTGATGAATATACAAGGGGAAGAAAGTAAAGATCAAAATAAGGTATTTGACCTTACCTCCAGATTGTTGAGTGGTGCAGTGGAATTTGTTTCGTGAAATTGAACTCTACAATATCGGAGAAAACTATTGATAATGATCATAAAGTTTCAGCGAAAACTTTTACTAAAGAAAGTAGGATTCAACTATATATTTTTGCAAGTTTATGGATATATATCGTTGATTCACTTGTCATGTTATTTGAACAAGATATACCTACGAACTACAAAGAAGAGTGTTGGACCTAAGTGCGAGAAATGACTAGAATTCATAAAATCCTATATTAAGTTACATTTAAGATTGCAAAGTAATATGTTACTTGATCTTATTAAGTAAATATGTTTACTTGATATTTCTAAATGACTACAAGTCATAAGGATGAAATGAAACTTAATGAAGGACTTAAAGCTTGATTTGTCACAAAGTATGTTTGGATAAATTCAAGGAGTGAACTACAAATACAACGATGCTTGAGTCTATTGGAGTCACACCAGCGATATATGGATACTGAAGTCTCGTAACTAGAATTCTCGATTTGATGATGATCATAGAATTTTGGAATGTCCAAGTATATCGAGAGGACCTGCATTTGGGAGCTAATTAGCTTGGCCAAATCTTAATATGTAACAGACATATTTTGAGTGGGAGCTAAGTAGCTTGGCTAAATCATAATATGTGGCAGATATATTTTGAGTGGGAGATAAGTGAAATCCCTGGATCTCATATATGGATGCCATATTTGAATGGGAGCGTGACATTATTCTGAAATATGTGGATGACATATATGAATGATGTGATTGGTGTTAATAAACATTTGAGTTAGTTAATATGGATGAAGTTGAACAAGTTACTAAATAATAAGATCTATCGAGATAATAAAACGTTATCATCGAATGCTTACTGGACTTGATTCTGAAAGATGTTTAGAATGTCCTAGACAAGATTCTGAAATAGCTCAGAATAGAACGAGGTAAGAAAGAAGTTCTTACTTGTATGAAGCATTGATTTAGTCTTAGTATTACAACTATGGTTAAAAGAAAGGAAGAGGTGTGCTGCATCTCCTATGCCTCAGTCATAGTTCTTCCATAGAACCATATTGTATACTCGGCGTAATGTGACCCAAGGTTCTGGTTGGAAGAACAAGATTTTAACCGTAAGAACATGTCTTGAGGTGATTCATGAGTTAATCACCGAACCAACATTACATTTGTCCTAGAACGGCAATAAGCGAAGTTAGGCACATAGTTGCATTTCATGCACTAGGATCTACATAGATATAGAAGTATAGCTTTTGGCTAAAGAAGTTTGACTCTTGCTAAGTGTGTTTCAAATATTACATGACAACAGTGAAGGCGACCATCATTGTAAACACTATAAACAAAGTCTCACTTTGTCGCCAAACGAATACTTCACCCATTATGAGATAATGGTGTAAATGTCAAATTAGGGAGACATTGATGATTTGTAAAAGACATAATGATCTGGTAAAATAGAACGTAACACAGTCGAATCGGCTATGCAAGTTTTAGCTATTCCTGCCAAACCCGCATAAAAACGATTCAAAGATGCCCACTAGGCACTTGCGTACGGGTGGAAAACGAAGTAATATCATTACAAAATAGTCCATGATGGAACCCACAGAACATATATATATATATACAACAATGACTCCATGAGTTAATAATATAGATATACAGTACAAAGATCCAAATCACCTTGAAAATGATACAACATCCGAGTATGGATAATATGAAAATGGGGCTAAGAGCCCTGAAGAATAACCAATGGCGTCCATAACCCTGCCCAGGCCAAGCCGGAAGGGTAACCCTACTAACGACGTCGAACTTATACTTGTCAAAGGGCAAAGGAAAAAGGAAGCGATCAGTACAGAGGCCAGTACACGGCGAGTCTAGAATTTGGTGGCTCTCACCTACATAGGTATGGTGGACTGAAGCAGCAGCGAAGCATCCACTAAACAACCTAGAGAGACTCGATACAACTGTCGGCTATCCGAGAGGGATGAGAAAGACCTATTCGGAACTAACCTGATACTAACACCAAACATACCATCATGGTATTTCTCCCTCGAAACCAAACAAGGAAGTCATGTCGAGGAAACTCACACCGTTGGTAGTTTTATTCATTCATTCCATGGTGGCTATCCAACTTACTAGTCATATCAGATCAAAGTAATATTATAACATCAATTCTTTAGTTATAGTTGTCTATGATCGAGAAACTATGCTCCAAGTCGTCCATAACCGCGAACACAACTTTTTGAAAAGATTTAACCCTGCAGGGGTGCACCAAAGTATGCACATGAACTGCAACCCTTGTTGTCAGATCCGATATGTGCAAGATCATGAAACATACACCCAACGGTATGTCAGTGGGGCTTCGGACACAACATTTCCTAGAACCAAAGAAAGTACATGGGGGCCACCCCACTAAGCCACCCGCAACAAATTCGGCCGTCTCCGATACGGACCCAGGGTGTGTGGCAACTACAGTAAATGACTGGGAACCTGAAAGTGTGACTAGGCTTGTCAATACATCGAAAACATGGCACATGGTTCCTAAACAGTACAGGCGCTCCACGCGCAACAGTAAATAAATCAATAAATCATGGCATGAGTACATGATAGTAATAAAGCCCAAAACTAGTTTGTGGCCCAGTACAATACTTTGAAATCACGTAGTAAGCCGATGGGGGTGCCCACACACCCCACCTGTAGTTAGCAAGCTCGATCTTGGAATAGGTGTAAAGAACTTGGGTCCTAGGTGGACACAGGTGGGCAGGTAAAAACCAAATAACATCTATTACCCACCGGTGCCTCTGCATTATATCTATTTCCAGCATTTTAATTAACAAGTTATAATGAAAGCCATGATCATATCCACCATTAAGCATGTGCCAACCTCCCAACAACGATGGAACATCGACGATGCCCAGCAACACCCGAGCAAGCACTTACGACTCACAATGCTAACTGTCTACCAACTAATGGGCAATAGGAGGTGTCCAAGGCAATATATAGGCTGCAAGGAATATAAATGGTACGGAAACTAAAGCATCACAACACAGATAGCAATAGATCAACATGAGGGAGTAAAGACTATAAAGATAAATAGGTATAAAGGGGGAGAATGCTCGCCCAAGAAACACTACCGAGGATACACCAGAGAATGGGTCGAAGCTCGCATCAACTTAACGACCTAATGTGTGAAGAAGCAAAGCACTTGAGGAAACATCGGGTGCACTATTTAATATTACGACAGAAGATCGGGCATGATGCAAGTATGATGCCTGACATGGCGAAGATGCGATGCAATTAGGCAATATTAAGCGAAACCGGGGTCCCAACAATTAATTAGAAGTTTCATGTTGTTTAGATACCCCGCATTTTAAATGTTGGATTAACAAGGCAAAACATGGCATCAGTTCGCTACATAAATTTAAATGGAGGCAATATAAGACAAGAATAACCTGCATATAGCCTTGATATTTAATTATGAGGTGAATCAACAAAGTACCCCTAGGCTACCCTCACCAAGTGGGTAATTGCCACATCTTCACCACCGAGCCGGAGACCAAACATAGCAAGAGGCGCCGCGAGGCAGAGGTAAACTCTATCGTCCCTCCCGTTCCCCAGTATGTGAACTGGTCAGAGCAACATATCGCTTGGAGCAGGAAGGACCAGCCATCTATAATACCACACCTAGGAAGCTACGGCTTGGTCCTAGATCACATCATCATTTCCAAAAAGTAGTCATGCAGATTCTCACGCGTCCTCGTCGATGGAGGAAGCAACATCAACCTCTTGTATCGAAGCTCGCTAGACCGGCTCGGCATCAGCGAGTCCTAGCTCCAACCTTATAGCACCTCCTTCCACAGTGCTGTTCCAGGCCCCTCGCACTTTCCCATCGGTAAGATCTAGCTGGACATTAATTTCGGCACGAAGGACAACTTACGCCGTGAGGCCATCTAGTTCGAGGTGGTCAACCTCTCCAGTGCGTACCACGCCATCCTTGGGCACCCAACACTAACCAATTTCATGGCAGCGCCACACTACGCGTACCTCAAGATGAAGCTACCTGGGCCCAAGGGGGTGATCACCATCGCCAACTGCTACAAGCGGTCGATGGACTATGCCACTGATGGCTCCAAGCTAGCCGAGGCCATGATCATCACGGAAGGGAAGCGTATCATCATGCAGAACATAGCACTGGTGCATGTGGACATGCCGGTTGGAGGGCTCAATCTGGCCAGGGAGACGCAATTCAAGCCGTTCAAGGGCACCAAGAAGATCCTGCTCAATGAGGCCGAGCTAGACAAGTTCATCCTGGTCAAAGACAGCCTTGATAGCAAATAGGAAAGCGCGCTCGTCAACTTCCTCCATGAGAATCAGGATATCTTCGCATGGTCCGCTAAGGACATGCCAGGTGTTCCGAGGGAGCTCACCGAGCACTCTTTGCATGTTAGGCCGGATGCTAAGCCAGTCAAGCAGTCTCTCTGTCACTTCGCGGAGGAAAAAAGGAAGACAATTGGTGAAGAAATCACCAGGCTCCTTGCAGCCGGATTCATCATGGAGGTATGCCATCCGGAGTGGTTGGCGAACGCGGTGTTGGTACTAAAGAAGAACAAGGCATGGCGCATGCGTGTCGACTACACCAGCCTCAACAAGGCCTGCCCCAAAGATCCATTCGCCCTGCCGTAGATAGATCAAGTGATTGATTCCATGGCTGGCTGCGACCTGCTATCCTTTCTGGATGCCTATTCAGGCTACCACCAGATTAAGTTGAATCCTGCGGATCAAATAAAAATGGCTTTCATTACCTGTATGGGGCTTATTGCTATACCACTATGCCATTTGGGTTGAAAAATGTAGGGGAAACATACCAGTGTTGCATGCAGAAGTGCCTACAGGCACATATTGGGAGAAACATACATGCCTAAGTCGATGATGTGGTGGTGAATACGAAGGAGCAACACACGCTCCTCGAGGACTTGCAGGAAACATTCACTAACCTCCGCCGGTTCCAAATGAAGCTGAACCCGGAGAAGTGTGTCTTCAGCGTTCCAGCCAGCCAGCTCCTCGGTTTCCTCATCTCAGAACGAGGAATTAAGGCCAATCTAGAGAAGATAGGCGTGATCAAGCACATACAGCCGCCACAGAAATCTACGCGACATGCAAAAGTTCATCAGGTGCCTAGCCTCCCTTAGCCGGCTGGGTGAGAAAGCACTCCCGCTGTACTAGCTCATGAAGGAGACTGACTGGTTCGTCTGGATGGCCCAGACGGACGCGACCTTCCATGACCTCAAGTGCATGATCTTTTCCCCACCCATACTAGTTGCCGTGGTGGCAAAAGAGCCAATGCTGATCTACATCGCTTCCACCAACCGAGTCGTCAGTGTCGTACTTGTGGTGGAGAGACTGAAGGGAATATGCCCGAGAGGAAATAATAAATTGGTTATTATCTTATTCCTTGTTTATGATAAATGTTTATTTTGCATGCTATAATTGTAATAATTTGGAAACGTTAATACATGTGTGTTTAATAAACAAAAGGAAAGTTCCTAGTTATGCCTCTCTTATAAACTAGCTCGTTGATTAACAAGATGATCAAGGTTTCCTGATCATGGACATTGGATGTCGTTAATAACAAGGTCACAACATTGGTGGAATGATGTGATGAACATTCATCTGAAGTATAGCATTACGATCAGAGTCATTATGTTTATATTGCTATAACATCATACGAAGTAATCTTAGTCCTTAGACCATGAGATCATGTTAATTGCTAACATCGGAAGAGTATCTTGATAACATCAATTGTCACACCGTAACAGGGTGACTATAAAGGTGGGTTCAGTGCTACGAATGTGTTATGTTGAGGCTCATGGATCAAGAGTGGGATTTTTCCATCCTGATGATGGAGAGATATACTCTGGGCCCTCTCGATGATATCACATTGAAATAGCTTGCAAGCAAGTGATGTGATCACTAGAATGTTATATCACGGGAACGAGAAAAGAGTGCATGTCGGTAACGAGATCAAACTAGGTATTTGATGCCAATGATCGAATCTCGGACATGTAATATATCACGAGACAAAGGTATTTAGTTACGACGTTAAAGGTTCACACGATCACAAGAGTCATCGTTGAATATGTGGGAGTCAGTACGGATCTCCAGGTCCCGCTGCTGATTATTGATCGGAGAGGGGTCTCGATCATGTATGCATTATTCGTGAACCGTAGGGTGACACACTTAAGGGATACCGACACCATTTAGGAGAAAATATGTTTCAGATAAAGATTTAAGAAAGCGCTCGAATTATTTCAATAGACACCAAAAATGTTTCAGGGGAAATTGCTGAAATTGGTTCTGCATGTGATATTGAAATGTTGTAGGGGGTTTTATGTGAATGTTTGTTAATTAAAGTAATTAACAAAATTCTGAATAAAATAAATAAAATTTTTTTATTTAATGAGAGCTTGCATTGAATTTGGTGGAAATTTAATGCATGTGAGTGGACATGAGTGGAGGTGTGTGTTTATGTGAGTGGGAGCTCCACCCACATGAATGAGGGAGAGGTGGGGGCACCCACCATGGCCGGTGCCATGCCCCTTGGGCTGCCTCCTCCCCTATATAAGGAGCACTTCCTCCTCCTCTCCTCTTGCACCACCTCCTCATGAAGGTTCTCTTCTCCCTCTAGTTATTCCCCATGGTCTCGGATTAGCGAGATACATGTTCCCGGTGGCTTTATCTAGAAAGGTGTTGCTGCTTCCGCTGTATCGCTGCAGCAAGGAGGCGGAGGTTGTTCGGTGGACCGAACGTGTGTGCGATCACGGATGCAACGCTACTCTGCGGTGCTGGACTTGCTGGTGCTGGATCTGATGGACGTGCTGGAGCCAGACCTGCTGGACTTCATCACGATCTTGAGGTCGGCAAGTGTACGACTACATCATCCACGAGTTCCAACTCATTAGCAAAGCTTTGTTGTCTTCAAGGGTAAGTTCTCTATGGATGTATATCCACCCGTTGCTTGTATCTAGTAGATAGATCTTGGCGTATAGTTCCCATCGTAGGAATTTTTTTGTTTTCTATGCTACGAACCCAACAGAGACCAGAAGAGGGAAAGGTGCAGCCGGTCCAACGCCCGATATACTATCTGAGTGAAGTACTCTCACTCTCTAAGCAGAACTAGCCCCATTTCCAGAAGCTGGTGTATGGCGTGTGATAGCTGTGAGATTCGACACATTTTTGATGGCTTTTATTGATGGTTTTCTCCTAGATTCGATCGTTTTATAGCTTTACCTAACGCTAATACTTCGGTAACAAAGAAAACTTTGTTTTTAATGTGTGTTTCAGGTTCTGAACGTCAACAGAAGGATTTAACTAGAGAAATACAATATTCTGGAGAAAACAAGCAAGTCTCACTTTGGAAGCACGCGAGAGGAGCTCACAGAAGCTTTAACAAGCAATTATATGGCGGCAATATTTTTCCGGCCGGATAGTTCCCACCGTATAGTTACCCCATCCTCTATCTTGTCAAAAGGGTCAACTTCCATGAAGGTACGAAGGGCAAAACAGAACACGGCAGCCGCCACACCATCCAGAAGGGATAAAGAAGAGATCCGGAGAAAAAGGAGAAGAGTTCTTCATCTCGCTCCACGATCTTCGACCTCCTAGCCAATACACCCCTATAGCCACTACTTGTACTTGAGAGAGAGATGGATCTCCACCTTGTAAGACTAGGGTTTGAGATTGTTTCTTCCCATCTTGAATTGTGTTGGATTTTTTTATATTCTTATTATGGATCTCCATGGTAATACCAAGACGAATTCCCTTTATTTGATTATATTGATGATCCTTTCTTCTCTCATGTGTGAGTAATTCCCTTGGGCGTGGGAGATGTAGGGGATTGGAGAGATGTGATGTGCCTTCATATATTTTCCATTAGTTTGTGATTGATTCTAATTACTATATTATGTGTGCTTGACTATCTATGGGATGCCTAATGCTTGTTGTCCAATTAAGGGCCTAGACAACATGATGCTTTGTTCTACATAGATAAGATCTTGTTCGCTAGTGGACCAGCAACCCCCGGGTGACACGGAGATATCAATGGAAAGCTAGTTGACTCGAGGATAACGAGTAACCACTGTGTTTATTGCATTAGTCCGATCCAAGGATCTTAATCGCTAAGCGACCCGAAGGGTCTTAATCCTCTAGTGTTTGACCATGGTTTTGGTAGCAGGCTAGTAGGATTATTGAAGTTGGGATGAAATCGACCAAGAGGAGTTCCGACTAATTATGGGTTACTCGCCTACACATGTATCTATAAGATTATAATTGTTACATTTACCACTTGTCTACCTGGCACAGTCATTATAACCATGAACTGAATCTCCCCGCGCCTTCTTTCGCCATCTGCAGGAAACAACAAACAAGCAAAGTTGTTCTTTACTTTTATCCTTTATATGTCTGAAATTTACATTTTAGTTCTATTTAAATTTATCGCATCTAATCAAAACCCCATTCTTATTTCAACACTTGTAGTGAATTCACTCGAAGACCTGTGACAACTTCGGGTGTGACAGAGACTTCATCAATAAACACTTACCTTTGGGCTCCCTGTGGGATCGATATCTGAACTTCGAAACTAGCTACAAACAATCTGTGCTCTTGCAGACATCAAGCTATTTTCTAGCGCCGTTGCTGGGGAGCTAAGCGCTAAGTGTTTGTCTTTTGACATTTCAGGTGTTGCCACTACAAAATGTTCTCCTTAGGAGACAAAGGGTCTACACGCTCTGGTAGGACCTACCTGCCTGATTATATTGAGCACGTGCCTACTTAGAGGCGCAAATAAATTATTAAAAACATTTAAGATCACATAAAGTTGAAGTTGAAAACCTGAGTGATATTATGGAATTCATGTCTATTTACAGGACAACTCCTATGAAACCTGAGAAAACCCTCAGGGAATACAGTGCTCCAAGTTTGAATTTCTTAAACAACCAATAGAGTTCCCTAATCCTGGAGTTAGAGAATAACGATTTGATGGTGGAATTATTAAAATTTTGCAGGATAAAGCTTTCAGTGGAAGGGTAGATGAAGACCTAGGAAGACATATAAGAGAGTTTGATGATGTGATAACACCGCTTGGACCAAAAGGTTTGCTGAGAGACTTTTCTCGTCTTAAATTATTTCAATGGTCTCTTAAAGGTAAAGCTGTGGACTGGTTATACTCTCTCCCTCGCCATTACATTAAATGCTGGGAAAACTACATTATTAAATTCATAAATAGGTTTAATCCTTTTACAAAGCTAACTGAACTAAGAAAGAACATAGGCAACTTTAGTCAGAACATGGGAGAAAACTACCCATAAGCCTGGGAAAGATTCTTTGGAATGATCAATAATATCCCTAATCATGGCTATTCTGAAGTAACAATCTGCCATTTATTTTACCACGGTCTTAATACTCAATGTAGAGAATTGCTTGACCTCTTGGTAGGAGGGTCTATAAATACTCTAACTTTTAAGGAATATTCAGAATTGATGTCTACTAGGGCTAAGAATGATTCTTTATATAACCCTGATTTTGGCACTAAGCTAGAAAGAGGGATACTTCAGGTAACTCCTGATCTTATGCCTGAGGTACGCAAAACTATGAAAGAAAAAGGTATACCTTCTGAACTTGCTCTGGAATACAAAGAGGATTTGTAACAAGTTTTAACCAAACAAGACGAAACTAGAAAAGGTTTTCAAGAATTAAAACATCGACAAGTAAAATATCATACTAACTTGCATCAGCATTTCCAAAAACATAAAAATATTTTGGCAGAACTCACGGAAAATTATGATGAGATAGGCCAAGAAATAAAATTATTTCATAAGTATCTTAGTATAATTGAAACCCGGTGTGAACAAATAGCATCTGGTTATCAAATTTTTCTTCGTGATGATAAAGATATTTCTATTTCTACTAATGTTGTCACAAGAAGGGGTGCAGTTGTTGCAGAACCCTTAGGACCACAGGAATAGGAAGCTAAAAAAGAGCGCAAGGAAAAAGCCTTGCTCAAAGCAAGCTAAGAAGATGATACATTGGTGGATCCTCAAGATGAGACTAAAACACAAGATCAAACTAAGGAGGACCAAAATGATGCACAGGATGACCATTATGACCCCGATGCAGACACGGTTGATGGCTCAAAATGTAGAGATCGTTGCGAACCCCAAGAGGAAGGTATGATGAGCACAGCAGCAAGTTTTCCCTCAGTTATGAAACCAAGGTTATCGAACCAGTAGGAGCAAGGAAACAACCCCAAGGTTGTTGCTAGCAACTTGGAATCCTGCACAAGACAACCACAGAACTTTGCCCCCAACTTACAGTGAGGTTGTCAATCTCACCGGTTTGTAGAGCAATGTGTGGAAGATAGTAGTAGCTTGCAGAAAGTAAACAGTAAACAATAGATGGTAGGGCAATGGTAAAAGAATGGACCAGGGTCCATAGTTCACTAGAGGTGATTCTCCTTAAGATAAATAACATGTGGGTGAACAAATTACAGTGGGCCAATTGATAGATTCGAGAAAGCATACAATGCATATACTAGACATCTTGACTCCTATGAGATATGATTGGGCATTACAACATTATAAATAGACCGTAATCCAACTGCATCTATGACTAATAATCCACCTTCCGGTTATCATCCGAACCCCTTCCCGTTTTAAGTTGCAAGCAACAAATAATTGCATTAAGTAAAGGGTGTAAAGTAAACAATACGATTGTCCCATGGACAAAGGATTGTTGTTTTCTCCCTAGTAGCAACAACACATCTACAACCTTAGATATTTCTGTCACTTCCCCAGATTACTAGAGGCATGAACCCACTATCGAGCATAAATACTCCCTCTTGGAGTTGCAAGCATCTACTTGACCAAGATAGTTACAAACAACGGAGAGCATGCAAGATCACAAATAACATATACATGATAGAATCAATAATCAATCTGAAATAGCATCTCAATATCCATTGGATCCCCGCAAACACAACATGTAAGATTACAAATAGATGATCTTGATCATGAATGGAGATCACAAGATCTAAACATGATAGCACAAAGGAGGAGAACCAACCATCTAGCTACTACATGGAACCGTAGTCGAAGGATGAACTACTCACACATCACACCGGAGGCAGGCATGGTGATGAAGAAGGCCTCCAGGGTGATCTCTCCCCTCCGAGAGGGTGCCGAGAAGAGCTTCAGATCCCTCCCGATCTAGGGATGGAGATGATGGCAGCTACCGACTCTTTCGTGGAATTTTGATCGGGTACTTAGGGTTTTCGTCCCGGGAGGCTTTTATAGGTGAAGGGTAAGGTCGGTGGAGCACCAGGGGGCCCACACCCCCTGGTGGTGCGGCTAGGGCTAGCCGCGCCACCATAGGGTGTGGCCGCCTCCTGGCCCCCCTTGGCTGCCCTTCAGACTTCGTGTTCCTTCTGGTAAAATATTGACTTGGGCTTTTGTCTGGTCCAATTCCGAGAATATTTCCTTACTAGCTTTTCTGAAATGAAAAACAGTCGAAAACAGACATACAGCACTGTGGCATCTTGTTAATAGGTTAGTCCCAGAAAATGTATAAAAATACCTCAAAGTATGAACAAAACATAAGAAAGTAGATATAAAACAGGCATGGAACATCAAAAATTATAGATACGTTTATGACGTATCAAGCATCCCCAAGCTTAACTCCTGCTCATCCTCGAGTAGGTAAGTGATAAAAAGAATAATTTTTGAGGTGACATGCACCATCTTAATCTTGATCAAGGTATTTGTAAAGCATTGATAGTTGGGATCAAAGTACTCTAACATGAGCATGAAAGATAGAGTTCTAACAATAAGACATAGCAACTATGTTGCAACATGAAGATGTACAAACAAAAGATTCATGAATAACAATGCATTAAAAGACGTTTGTTTGTTTCACATATAGAAAACATAATAAAAATGGTATTCAGCTTGTCCCTCATGGTATAGCAAAACATAAATGTATAGGACACCTTCAAAGTTCAAAAGGGTGACTAGATACAAATAATTTAAGAACAAGCAATATCACATTTATGAATCAATCAACAAGTTTTGGGACAATGCACATTAAACTAAGAATGATCACTATGCTCTCTCAATTGGTGCATTAAGATAGAAGATGGAGACTCAACATAAAAGTAAAAAGAAAGAAAGGCCCTTCATCAGAGGGAAGCAGGGATTTCAAGTTTCATAAAGAGCTTCCAAAAATTATGGTACTTACTAGCTTTCAGATTTCATTGCCCCTATCATAAGCATATTTTTAGGTGGTTAAGGTTAAAGTGAACAAATATGAGGATATGCTTGCAAGTTATAAACCGAGAATCGCATGCCCCTTTCGTACGAAGCCTGAACCTCATGCTACACAACTTTAGTCACAACTAAGTTATTGTCATTGTAAGTACATGTGTATCATGGAGAACCGCCAACGGGGTACCCCTTGCCCCATGATACCGGAGCCAAAATGACAAGGAAAGCAGACAATGAGCATCTCAACGATCTTTTATACTAAGCATAAATTCAAAGTAATATCAAACATGCCATAATAAAGTCTAGGCCATAGTAAAAACAAAACTCCTTTTATACCACTTATAAGCATGAACTTTCCTACTCTTTTCCAATATCCAATCAAATTATTTGAAACATCATGTGAATGTGGGGGTCCAACCAATTTATTTAAACAAACTAAACAAATGAAAACTAAAAGAAAAGACGAAGACGCTCACAGAACAACACAATTGTGCATGAAACAATAAAAATGAAGTGTTTTGAAAGAAAACCTGAGATTTTTATTGGTGAAGAAGGGGATGCCTTGGGCATCCCCAAGCTTTGACACTTGTACTTCTTGAATATTTCTTGGGGTGACACGGGTGGCATCCCCAATCTTGATCTTTTGTCCATACTTCATCTTATCACATTATTCTTCCCCTACACTTGAAAATTTCCTTCATACAAAACTTCACACAATCCTCATTGGCAACTTTAGTGTATTCAAGATAATAGGTCCTTTGGTTCAGTTGCAACACAAGTAAAACTTCCATTAAAACGCAAGATACTATAGCACTCCCTTCTAAAAGCTCAAGTGATCAAAGAGAACTCAAAGAGAAAGAGATTAAGAGGCAAATGCAAATAATGGCAGAAATCTATCAAAACAGACCACCGGGTAAAAACCAATTTTTTCGAAGACCTTCTGTTGCTCAAATCGAAAAGTGCTGATCTAACGAAAGTTAGATAAAAACCTGGGGCATAAGCCCAAAAAATTACAGCTCAATCTGACGGTCAGAGGTTTTCACGAGTTTTTATAGTGAAGCACAAAAATCTGTTTCGGGACAACAACTTTCCCAAGTCTTACTTCTCTCTCATTAGGGGTTATTCTTGGTACAAAAACCACAAAAAAGGACAAGGAGAGGTTATTACAGAGATAATAACTTCCAAGACTCAGCAAAAGAAAAACTTACTGAATAAAATTTGGGTTATCTCCCAATAAGTGCTTTTCTTTAACGCCTTTGAGCTAGGCATAAGAAGCAAGAATCAAGTATTTTCGAATGAAGAAGTATTAAGACCAAATTTTTTTTAATAGAAGAAGCAAAAGGTATCTTCTTTCTCTTCATAGGAAAGTATTCTATTCCTTTCTTGAGTGAGAGTTGATATTTAATGGTGCCTTCTTTCATATCAATAATAGCACCAACTATGCTAAGAAAAGTTCTTCCCAAGGTAATAGGACAAGAAGCATTGCATTCAACATCCAAAGCATAGAAATCAACAGGGACATAGGTATTGTTAACCATAATAAGAACATCATTAATACTCCCCATGAGTTTCTATTTAGCATTATCATCAAGTTGGACATCTAAATAACAATCTTCCAATGGTGGTAAATCAAGCATTTCATAAATCCTTATAGGCATAATAGAGACACTAGTATCAAGATTGCATAAAGCTTTGAGATCAAAATCATTCACTTTCTTATTAATGATGGGTTCCTAACCATCTTCTAATCTCCTAGGAATAGAAGATTTATGTTTCAACTTTTCTTCTTTAATTTTTATAAAAGCATCTGTAATGTGTTTTGTAAAGGACATATTCATAGCACTAGCATTAGGACTTCTACCAAGCTTTTGTAGGAACTTAATTACTTCAGAAATATTGCAACCACCAAGATCAAAATCAAAATTACCATCCAAGGTAGTGGAACTATTGTTTTCCCTTTTTTTAAGAATTTCAGCATTTTTATTAGAAAATGTTCCGGTTTTAGGTTTGGTTGCAGAAGGAATGGGGACTTCATGTGGTTTGCTAGCGTCAACATTGGTGGTGGTAATAGTGCATATGCTATTATTTCTAGCAATTTCATCTTCTCTTTCCCACTTAGCATGCAATTTAGCTAACAGTCTAACATTTTCATCAATTCTAACTTGTATGGAATTAGTAGCAGCAAAGGGGTTTTCCATAGTTTTAGGTTTAGCAAACATTTTATTAATCAAAGAAGATCATGCTTCAAACAAAGATGATATATTTTTTTCATCATTCGAAAGTTTTTCCTCAACAGTTTTATTGAAAGTAGTTTGTTTATTAATAAAATCCTTAAACATGACTTCAAGTTCAGAGGGTGCACTTCTATTACTGTTGTAAGAATTCCATAAGCATTACCATTATTGGGAGGATATGGCCTATAATTGTTATTACCAAAATTATTCCTATATGCATTGTTTCCAAAGTTCTTATTTCTAATGAAGTTCACATCAACTTGCTCTTGAGCAACCAAAGAGTCTAAGGGAACATGATCTGGATCAATATGAGCTTTTCCATTAACAAGCATGGACATAATAACATCAATTTTATCACTCAAGGAGTAGATTCCTTCAACAGAATTTACCTTGTTACCTTGTGGAGCTCTCTCAGTGTGCCATACAGAATAGTTAACCATCATGTTATCAAGGAGCTTTGTTGCAGCACCCAAAGTAATAGTCATAAAGGTGCCTCCAGCAGCAGAATCCAGTAGATTTCTTGAAGAATAATTTAGTCCCGCGTAAAAAGTTTGGATAATCATCCAAGCAGTCAGTCCATGAGTGGGGTAATTCTTTACCAAAGATTTCATTCTTTCCCAAACTTGACTAACATGTTCATTATTAAATTGTTTAAATTTCTATATTTTACTTCTCATAGATATAATCTTAGCAGGAGGATAGTATTTCCCAATGAAAGCAACTTTGCATTTAATCCAGGAATCAATACTATTTCTACGTAGGGATAGCAACCATTCTTTAGCTTTTCCTCTCAAAGAGAAAGGAAAAAATTTAAGCTTAATAATATCTCCATCAACATCCCTATATTTTTGCATGTCACAAAGTTCAACAAAGTTATTAAGGTGGGCAGCAGCATCATCAGTACTAGCACCAGAGAATTGTTCTTTCATAACAAGAATGAGCAAAGAAGGTTTAATTTCAAAGAAAGCATCTTCAGGAACATGTGGAGCAATAGGTGTGCACATGAAATCATTGTTGTTGCTGCTAGTGAAGTCACACAACTTAGTGTTTTCAGGAGTATTCATTTATTTTAGATAAAATCAAGCCAACAGAAATAGAAACTAAAATAGGAACTAATGTTTTTGTGTTTTTTGATAGAAAGAAACAAGCAAACAAACCAAAAATAAAGTAAGCAAAACAAAAAACAAAGTAAAGAGATTGGTTGTGAGAGACTCCCTTGTGAAGCTTTCCTTGACTCCCCAGCAACGGCGCCAGAAAAAGTGCTTGATGGCTCAAAATGTAGAGCTCATTGGGGACCCCAAGAGGAAGGTATGATGAGCACAACAACAAGTTTTCCCTCAGTTATGAAACCAAGGTTATTGAACCAGTAGGAGCAAGAAAACAACCCCAAGGTTGTTGCTAGCAACTTGGAATCCTACACAACACAACCATAGAACTTTGCCCCCAACTTACAGTGAGGTTGTCAATCTCACCGATTTGCTAAAAACATAGGATTAAACGTATTGTGTGGATGATAGTAGTAGCTTGCATAAAGTAAACAGTAAACAGCAGATGGTAGGGCAATGGTAAAAGAATGGACCGGGGTCCATAGTTCACTAGAGGTGATTCTCCTTAAGATAAATAACATGTTCGGTGAACAAATTACAGGAGGGCAATTGACAGATTCGAGAAAGCATACGATGCATATACTAGACATCTTGACTCCTATGAGATATGATTGGGCATTACAACATTATACATAGACCATAATCCAACTGCATCTATGACTAATAATCCACCTTCCGGTTATCGTCTGAACCCCTTCCAATTTTAAGTTGCAAGCAATAGATAATTGCATTAAGCAAAGTGTGAAAAGTAAAGAATACGTTTGTCCCATGGACAAAGGATTGTTGTATTCTCCCTAGTAGCAACAACACATATACAACCTTAGAGATTTCTGCCACTTCCCCAGATTACTAGAGGCATGAACGCACTATCGAGCAAAAATACTCCCTCTTGGAGTTGCAAGCATCTACTTGGCCAAGATAGTTACAAACAACGGAGAGCATGCACGATCACAAATAACATAGACATGATAGAATCAATAATCACTCTGAAATAGCATCTCAATATCCATCGGATCCCTGCAAGCACCACATGTAAGATTACAAATAGATGATCTTGATCTTGAATGGAGCTCACAAGATCTAAACATGATAGCACAAAGGAGGAGAAACAACCCTCTAGCTACTACATGGACCCGTAGTCCAAGGATGAACTACTCACGCATCACACCGGAGGTAGGCATGGTGATGAACAAGGCCTCCAGGGTGATCTATCCCCTCCGGCAGGGTGCCAGGAAGAGCTTCAGATCCCTCCCGATCTTGGGATGGAGATGACGGCGTCTACAAACTCTTTCATGGAATTTTGGTCGGGTACTTAGGGTTTTCGTCTCGGGAGGCTTTTATAGGCGAAGGGGTAAGGCCGGTGGAGCACCAGGGGCCCACACCCCCTGGTGGCGCGGCTAGGGCTGGGCGCGCCACCATAGGGTGTGGCCGCCTCCTAGCCCCCCTTCGACTGCCCTTCGGACTCCGTGTTCCTTCTGGTAAAATATTGACTTGGGGTTTTGTCCGGTCCAATTCCGATAATATTTCCTTACTAGTTTTTCTGAAACAAAAAACAGCAGAAAATAGGCAACTGGCATAGTGGCATCTTGTTAATAGGTTAGTCCTAGAAAATGTAGAAAAATACCTCAAAGTATGAACAAAACATAAGAAAGTAGATATAAAACAAGCATGGAACATCAAAAATTATAGATACGTTTATAACGTATCAATAGTTGATCCAAGAGAAGATAAAGAAGTAAGCAAGGAAGATGAAGCTGTTGTAGTAAAAAGAAGAGAAATAAGCAACAACAAAAGAAAGCAACGAAAGAACCTGACCCCCCAAAAAGGTAAAAGACAAGAGTAAGTCAGGTGAGAAAAAGCTTCCTTATCCAGATCGAAAAAAGAAAGCACCGGATGAGGTAATTTATAATTCTTTTACAAAGGCACTTAGTGACCTTCGTTTAGAAATTCCTTTTGCGGATGCATTCAAAGTCCCTACTTATGGTAAGTTCCTTGTGGTATTCTTAGTAGAAAGAAAGAAATAACTGAAACTATTGCCGTGGTAACTAGCTATCCCGCTAACGGAAAGCTGTTGTCTAAGTCTGGAGATCCTGGAATACCAACTATTTCATGCTCAATAGGTAAAACAGATATTCACAATGCGTTATGTGATCTAGGAGCAGGAGTTAGTGTAATGCCATACTCCCTCTATAAAAGGTTAGGATTAGGGGAGTATTCTCCGGCTACTATCACTTGACAGATGGCTGACAAGTCCACTAAACAACCCGTTTATATGATTGAGGATGCCTTACTTAGGATACATGAGCATGGTATTCCCACTAATTATATTATTCTTGAACTGCCATAAGATGAAAGATTATCTATAATACTTGGAATACCCTTCCTTAGTATTGTAGGTGTGTTAGTAGATTGTGCAGAAGGGAAGATAATCTTCAATGTTTATGATGCTGAAATCATCCGGTATTTCCCAAAGAAGCTAGAAGCAGGAGAAAGATATGTTCCGCCAGCAAAACGAGTTCATGTGGTAAGTGCCATTGATAAGGAGCAAACAAAGGTAAGAATTCGAGAAGAGAGAAGAGGTTGAGTTATTCAACCATTCTTAATAAATGCTTAATGGGAGTCAACCCATTTTCATCAATTTACTAGAATAGAGAATAAAAAGTTCATCGCATTCCGACCACTGTTTCACAGACATTCTTGCGGAAGCGCGCCCGTGAAGATGCAGCTGTCAAAAAGTAGAAACATCGATTGAATGAATAGAGAATAATAATAAGAATAAAAGTTTGAGCTTTCTATTTACAAAAGCTAAAATTTTGCTTTTAATATACTAATGTTGGTCGACAGTTTTTACTATCAATTTTTTGTTAAAAACTTGGTATTTCGCTAAGTTATGGGATAAGAAGGTATCCTTAAAGAAATATAATTTTTTGATGACTACTGATGGTTAAACGACCGACTATACGGTAGGTATAAAAAATCTGGCGGTATAGTTCCGGTTGTATAGTTATCTTTGCCATCAACAAATTTTCCTCGAAGACACAGAGATTATAACGACCAACTATACAGCGGGAATAAAAATTCCGGCCGTATAGCTCCGGTCGTATAGATATTGATGCCTTCGTACAAAAATTTCTGAAAGGTACTGAGAGTTTAACGACCAACTATACGGCGGGAATAAAAATTCCAGCTGTATAGTTCCGGCCGTATAGATATCGATGCCTTCGTAGAATTTTATTCCAAAAGTAGTGGGAGTTTAACAACCAACTATACGGCTGGAATAAAAATTCCAGCCGTATAGTTC
Source organism: Avena eriantha (assembly GCA_910589775.1). NCBI lineage: Eukaryota > Viridiplantae > Streptophyta > Magnoliopsida > Poales > Poaceae > Avena > Avena eriantha. The sequence goes on from CAJUXJ010002489.1 coordinate 20,366, forward strand.
CGGTCGTATAGATATCGATGCCAGTTTTAGAAATTTATCTCGAGAGACAGACAGTTTAACGACCAACTATACGGCGGGATCATTGTGATCTAGCCGTGTAGTTGTGCCCGTATAATTGTTTTATGTATAAAGAAACCCTAGTTGGCGGCGCCGCCGCAACTATACGGGCAAAGCAACATCATTCGCCCATATAGTTCCGGCTATATAGTTCAGTGCGACCACAAAATCGCACCGGGGCGGCTAGGTCTTCCTCCTCTCCTCATTATTTCTCTCATATTCTCTCTCCAAACCTCTCAAAATCCACCTAGAACTCTTTATTCTTCGCGGATTTTGTTCGTTTGAGTGGGGGAATCAACAGATCAGTATGTTTCTCTCCCTATCCATGCTTTATTTTCAGATTTCCAGGGTTGAAACTTTCACATTGATCTAGTGGATGAACTCAAGCTTATTTTGTTTTTCCTGTTAATTTCTCACGTTAGGATTGAATTTTTCCACATAGAATCATTCATATATCATATAGAAACATTATGCCTAAGGTTTTATGGTGAAATTTTTTAGTGCATCACAATGAACAAAATCGGTAACCTCTTTCTTTCGAGCAAGCACCAACGGGGTGAGGGCTCAAGCTCGGGGTCCCGAGCTCCACGCCGCTCCAAGTTGGACATTGTCTCATCGAGGAGGGTGCTGCTCACACGTTTGGCCGACCACAACTTTCTCACCTCGACGGGGTTGAAGGAGGACTTCGACCTCATGTGCAGCAGGGCGGGGTTGGTGGTACTAGGCTTCGCAAGCCACGACACCTACACCAAACTTACCCACGAGTTCCTTGCCTCTTTCTATGACGACCACAAGGAGAAAGGTAACATGTGCATGATAAGCTTCACCATGAACCATCAGCACTATGAAATAAATTTCGAACAATTTTGCGATGCTTTCAGCTTCCCTCATACTGGGGAGCCCAATGTTATTAACCTCTATAGCGTCACAAGTGGAGAGACTTGGGAGGTTATTTCTGTTAATGGTGGTAGTCAATTTTACCAAAAGAAGATGTCCACCATTCAGAACCCAACCATTCGCTACTATGCTTTGTTCCTCACCAACACACTGCTAGGAAGGGGAACACTGGTTCCATGGCGAATGCGGACATGTCAGTGATCTCCAAGGCTCTCTTCCCCACTGCACCACAAATCCCTAGTCCTGCAACTCTACTCATCCAACACTTTCGCCACCAAAGCAACAAGAACAAAGGTGATATTCGCATTGGTGGATTGCTAACCCACCTTTCCTATGCATTAAATATTGTACTACCTGTTATGGAACCTGTTGACGGCTCCAAACTTATGGACGTCAAATATTTGACTGCTTGTGGCTTGCTTGGTGTTTACCATGCTAACCGGAGGCTCTGATCATATCAATTCAATTATCTTGGTGATGCATAGGGAGAGAAGGTCCAGTTGCCATGCCCCCAAGCCTTCTCGATAGTGTAGAAGGACGCTTGGATCCTCACCAAGGACCAAGTGATGGAGATCCTGGCCGAGCTCCAGCCCGATGAAGAGGAAGGTGAAGAAGGAGCACAGCAGGATAAGCAGGAACAGGAGCAGGAGCAAGAGGAAGAGAAGGGACACATCCCTGTTTGGGAGGGGCAGCAGCAGCAGATAGGAGGAGCCTGGGACTCGTGGCCCAACCAGCCACAGCAGGGGTACGGCTACGTCCCCTATCAGGAGTTCCAGCAGCTCAACCAGCACATTGGGGAGATCGACCACACTCTTCAGGATGTGAATGAAGATGTGAACACTTTGACTCACAACTTCAGTCACTTCATGACCCACTTCCCTGACTTCTACCAGCAGTATCCGCACCAGTCGCCAAATGATGGCAACAACTGAGCCTGGCAATCGCCTAAGCTTGGGGGAGGTTTGAAAACCTCCAAAACTTTGCATTCATGTTTTTATTTCTTCTTTTGATTTATTTTATTTCTTCAAAAATTGCATGTTTATTTTCAGTTTTGCATTTGTAAACCGAAAATACAAAAAAATTAGTTGTAACTTTATTTGCAAGTTCGTTTATTTGTTTCTCTCGGAGATTGCTTAATTTTAGGTGAGTTGGCAATATGGAATATAGGAGAGGCTCGAATCAAATACAAGAACGACGCAAGCAAGAGGAGATATCACATTCCTTTCATCACACTCTTTGCAATCTTAAATTGATCCTATAATTATTTACTTGCTTGCACTGGAGTTAGTATCCGCTTAGCTTGTTATCCTACAAATTCTATTCCTTTGATAGTGTCTCCTTTTTAGCTTTGAAACAATGAGCAATGAACTTGGTTAAAAATACTTCCTACATTTTTACATCAAGAAAAAGCATATGAAAGATGACTGGAGTCCATGCTTAGCTCAAAGAATTTGATTTTAGAACTACTCCATCCCATTTGAGCTTAATATAAATAGACTCGATAGTACCCTTGATTGAAATTGTTTGATTAAATGGATGCTTTGAAGTAGTAGAAATTATGCCACTACTTTTTCTAATAATTACCGTAAGACATTGCTTTACGCGTGTCATTACAACTCTGTCGTGCTCCATGGGGAACTATTAACTCCGCTGGCCAACAAACAATCTAAATGTGGGAAACCACTTGATTTCAGCTATTGAGTTATGTAAACGTCTGTAGCAGCAATGCTATGACATGTAATTTTTTTTAGTCTCCTCATGGTTTCATGTTCCAAGTGAAGTTGTAGTACTCCTATGGACCATTATTGCTCAACATCATTTATTGGCATGCTCACGAGTGCACAACACAACCCCAATTAACATGTTAAAAATAGTGGCATGATTTCTCTGTGAAAGAGCTGAAGTTTTTGAAAGACAAAAGAAAGAAAAAGGTGCTTTGCGAGTCTTGAAATTTTGACATGGGAGTAGATGAGTTGTTCTTAAATTAAATGTTTTGATGCCAACTTGAGTACTCTTAATTGGTTAAATGAACAAGAACAAAAAAATTCGTCTCTCCACAAAGAGAGGCACCAAAAGAATTTGTCTCACTTTCCTAGCTAAACTTTCAACACTTGTTTGGGCATACGATTTATTTGCTAACAAGATATACGTGGTTAGGAAGTGGACTTAGTGCAATCTTGTGAATACTTGTATGATCATATTTAAGATTGCAGGAATTGTGTACAAAAGAATTTGACACCAATTCAAACTTGTGAGTTCCTTTATTTTCAGTCTCGAATCTTTGCAATTCTTCCTTATTTCCTTGTCTCTCAAGGGCGAGCAACATCTAAGCTTGGGGGAGTTGATAGCTGTTAGATTCGACACATTTTTTATGGCTTTTATTGATGGTTTTCTCCCAGATTCGATCATTTTCTGGCTTTACCTAACGCTAATACCTCGGTAACAAAGGAAACTTTGTTTTTAATGTGTGTTTCAGGTTCTAAATGTTAATAGAAGGATTTAACTAGAGAAATACAATATTCTGGAGAAAACAAGCAAGTCTCACCTTGGAAGCATGCGAGGGGAGCTCACCGAAGCTTTCACGAGCAACTATACGACGGGAATATTTTTCCGGCCTTATAGTTCCCGCCGTATAGTTGTCGATGCCTTTGTCTTGTCAAAAGGGACAACTTCCATGAAGAGACGAAGGGCGAAAACAGAACACAGTAGCCGCCATACCATCCAAAAGGGAGAAAGAAGAGATCCGGAGAAGAAGAAGACGTTCTTCATCTCGCTCCACGATCTTTGACCTCCTAGCCAATACACCCCCATAGCCACTACTTGTACTTGAGAGAGAGAGGGATCTCCACCTTGCAAGACTAGGGTTTGAGATTGTTTCTTCCCATCTTGAATTGGGTTGGATATTTTTCTATTCTTATTGTGGATCTCCACGGTAATACCAAGACAAATTTCCTTTATTTGATTATATTGATGATCCTTTCTTCTCTCATGTGTGAGTAATTACCTTGGGCGTGGGAGATGTAGGGGATTGGTGAGATGTGATGTGCCTTCATATATTTTCCATTAGTTTGTGATTGATTCTAATTACTATATTATGTATGCTTGACTCTCTATGGGATGCCTAATGCTTGTTGTCCAATGAAGGGCCCAGACAACATGCTGCTTTGTTCTACATAAATAAAATCTTGTTCACTAGTGACCGGCGACCCCCAGGTGACACGGGGATATCAATGGAAAGCTAGTTGACTTGAGGATAACGAGTAACCAATGTGCTTATTGCATTAGTCCGATCAAGGAGCTTTATCTCTAAGTGACCTGAAGGGTCTTAATATTCTAGTGTCTAACCATGGTTTTGGTAGTAGGCTAGTAGGATTATTAAAGTTGGGATGAAATCTACCAAGAGTAGGTCCGGCTAATTATGGGTTTCTCACCTACACATATATCTATAAGATTATAATTGTTACATTTACCACTTGTCTACCTGACATAATCACTATTATCATGAACTGAATCTCCCTGTGCCTCCTTTCGCCATCTGCAGGAAACAACAAACAAGCAAAGTCGTTCTTTACTTTTATGCTTTATATTTCTGAAGTTTACATTCTAGTTCTATTTAAATCTATCGCATCTAATCAAAACCCCATTCTTATTTCAACACTTGCAGTCAATTCACTCGAAGACCTGTGACAACTTCGGGTGTGACAGAGACTTCATCAATAAACACTTGCCTTTGGGCTCCCTGTGGGATCGATATCTAAACTTTGAAACTAGCTACAAATGATCTGTGCTCTTGCAGACATCAGCGTGTACATGGCTGCCAAGAAGATGAAGTGCTACTTCTAAGAGCACTCCATTCGGGTGGTGGCGCTGGCGCCACTCTCTGAGATCATCGGAAACAAAGATGCCACTGGCTGGGTGGAGAAATGGGCAATAGAGCTTGCCACTCACAACATCTACTACGAGCCAAGAACAATGATCAAGTCTCAGGCCCTGGCGGATTTCCTCGTCGATTGGGCAGAAACGCAGTACTCGCCACCATGTCCTGACTCCACGCACTGGAAGCTACACTTCGATGGCTCCAAAATGCATGGGGGGCTGGGAGATGTCTCAAGTACTTGGACAATGCATTTCGATGGTTCCAAAAGAACAGAAGGAGCATGAGCCGGAGTTATACTAGTGTCACCTCAAGGCGATAAAATGTGTTACGTACTTTGGATGTGTTTCCCAAATGCACCAAACAATGAAGCAGAGCATGAGGCCTTGTTGCACGACATGCGTATGGCTAAAGCCTGCGGTGCAACTCATCTCAAGATGTTCGAAAATTCAAATCTTGTTGCACAGTAGGGAATGAAGATATGAGACACCGTTGGTGACAATATGATCGCTTATTGGGACATGCACAATATCATGGAGGCACACTTCGACGGGTGCAAAGTATCGCACATAGGTAGGACAAGTAACGAGGAGGCCGACAATTTGGCAAACATCGGATCCCTTTGCCTACCCATGTCACCCGGAGTTTTCTAGGAAGAAATAACAAAGCATTCAATTAAAACCAAAAAAGGCCCTAAAGTAAAAGCACTTTAGGCATGTAAGAAGGACAAGGCGAAAAGTGACTCGGGGGCTACACCAGCATCATAGAATGAGGTAGATGCCCTCGACGAAGAATTGGAAGCCGAAGAAGTCATGATAATATAGCCCACATGGATGTAACCATATGTGGCATACATAATGAGAGGAGAACTCCCTGAAGATATAATCGAAGCACTATAGATCACCCGTTAATCTAAAGCCTTCAGGATTGTCAAAGGAGAGTTATACAAAAGAAGCATCTTGGGTGTACTGCAACAGCGTGGTACACCCGAAGAGGGAAGGTTCATCCTCAAAGATATACACGAAGGAGTATGTGGTCATCATGCCAGGAGCCGAGCAATTGCGGCCAAAGCCTTTTGGGCACGATTTTACTGTCTCACAGTAGTACAGGACGCAAAGGACATCGTGTGAACATGTGAAGCATGCCAATGCTTCACGACAAAACCCAATGCACCTGCCGCAGAACTAAACCCCATACCTCTTGCCTGGCCATTTGATCAACAGGGATTCGACATGGTGGGCAAACTTCACAAGTCTTCGCCAGGAGGACATGTCTTTCTACTAGTTGTAGTCGAAAAATTTACAAAGTGGATTGAAATAATACCCATCACCAGCCAAGATGGAACTTTGGATGTAAACTCCATCAAGTCAATAGTATTTGGATTTGGGGTGCCAAACAATATCATCACCGACAATGGGACTAATTTTACCTCCAATGATTTTAAGGAATATTGCAAGGAGATGGGTATAAAAGTAAGTTACGCTTCAGTCGCCCATCCGCAAACCAACAGACAGGTGGAAAAGGCCAATGGCCTCATAACCAATGGAATCAAGAAAAGATTGCTGGCACCACTAGATAAAGCTAAAGGAGCTTGGGTAGATGAGTTACCCTCTGTCATATGGAACCTACGTACCACCCGAAGCAATGCAACTCATGAAACACCGTTCTTTCTAGTCCACGATGCTGAAGTCGTCCTTCCAGTCGAAGTAAATCATGAGTCACCACGGGTCATCGAATATGACAAAGAAGCCTCTAGAGAAGCACTTGAGGACAACGTTGATGCACCCTATCAAGCTCGAGATGTTTCTTTACAAAGAGCAATTGTATACTAGCAGAATCTATGCAACTGCCACAGCTCGACTGCGTCCTAGGTCCTTCATAGTAGGGGACCTGGTCCTTCGCCTCAAGCAAGATGGTCACCGTAAGCTGGAATCGCCATGGGAAGGACCTTATATCGTCACAGAAGTAATCCTTGGCGGGGAATATGGGCTCCAAGACAAGAAAACGGGAGTCAAATACTCTAACCCATGGAACGTTGTGCAGCTGCGACGTTTCTATGCTTAAAATTTTACTTTCCGCAATTTACATTAAATAAGGCTTATAGCCAGACTTCTTAACCATGAGACTTCATACTTTACTTCCAATAAAGGCTAACAGCCAGGTGATTACACCGAAACATGTACCTCGGTCATCAACGTTAATCAAAAGATAAGTTCGGGAAGCTCAACCTAAGTGTTTTTCCTTTTCTCCTCTTTCCCAACACTCGGAGGTTTTTGCCAGCAGAGCATATTTTATTTATTGACAAGTAAACTTATGATGCTTGAATAGTTACCTCAGTCTTAGGGCAGCATAAAAACAAAAAGAAATTACATAAGGAAATCAAGAATAAACTTCAATCCTATGTCCTGATGCAAGCATTCGAACATAGACTGGGGGACTACTCCCATCGGGAGCGCTTGCCACGCGCCCGATAATTTTTTTATGATGCAGTATTGGAATAATCAAAGATTGAGTTGGATATATCCTCAGTTAGAGATACTACTATGAGCCTATGTCCTGATGCAAGCATCTGAACATAGCCTCAGGGCTACTCCTATCGAGAACGCTGCTGCGCACCTGATAGAAAATTACGCCTCGAACAGAGCCGACAAAAAAAAGTAACAAAAACTCTTAGGATGAATGATATCCGTGTGCAAAAAAAGCACACCCAATAAAAAGCAGCATAAAAACTCCAACGGAGTCAAAAAACTGTATAAACCTATGAGAATTACATGATTGTATCCTCGGACGGTTATTCCCATCATGAGCATCTATATATCATCCGATAAAATAAAGTTGACAGCTTTAGCAATTCAAACAGCCAAACAAGGCGGTCGACAAAAAATCAAAAAATTCTTAGACCGTGTCTGACGCGATAATACGTCTGAATGGCGTGTCCATGACATGAAGGTAAGACCCCGGGATCTATCTTGTGAGGCCTGGTAACCGCACATGAATGCACTCTGCCAGTAAATTATCCGTATTCAGGATACGATGAAAAATCTCGACGAATGCATTGGGTACCTGAAATAAAAACAATGGAATTTAGTATTCGATAAGACCTCCACGGCTCGAACTAAATTACGCCAGCAAATACCAAGTTCAAGCCCGGGGACTTGTATTTGATGTAGGTTCACGGTGTTTTTGTCCAAGAGCAATTAACCGAATCCCGATCTGTCGGATGCATCAGTCATGTTATACCAAATCCCTATGACAGTCAATATAAAGAACATTGACTTATTCATACAAATCTTTAGCAAAATTTGTCTTTGAGACTCAACCCAAATCTATGATTTAGATGGAGTCTCGGGGGCTACTGACATGGGTATGACTAATCGGGTCTTTATGATTAGTTACCCTGGTTGTATAAAGGCCTATGATCCGTGAAGCCCACAAAGAATAAAGGAAGGTTGAGGAAGCATCCGACGGATAGAAAGCGTGTCTTGGCAATCCAGGAAGAAGTGGAAACCTACATTGTAGTAGTGTTGTAATTGTAACTTGAAACCTATTTGTATACAGTTGAAATGGCACCAAACTTTCCAAAACAAACTTTGGCAAGGAAAGAAGAGACTCTCGATGATTATCATGGGGCTTTAGCTGAACAACTTCAGGAACTTCTGAGGGTTTTTGGTTGCACAACTAATATCCCAGTCAATACCATTACCTACCATGATGGGCGAATGTTAGCCAAGTATCGTGTTAGCATCCAACTACCAAAGAAGCTTGGTTTATATCACAACTTACCTATGGGGGAAGGTAGAAGTCACCTAGCACATATCATGTTGCTATTGTGGAGGCGATAGCCAATGTTTGGGAACATAAAGCAGAAGAGTTAGCTAGAAGCACATATTCTGTGATTCCTCATGACTCTATAGACGAGGAACCGGAACCGGATCATTTTGCTTTGGTAAGGAAGCATCCAAAACTTGCTTCTAAGTTTATGGATCTGTATCGACCGATGGTTGGGTCTTTGTATAAGACACATCAGGTTATTGTAGACGATCAGGTTGATATGCTAGATGATTTAACAAATCATGAAAGAAGGGAGAAGTTAGCATCTAAACTAGAAAATGAAGTAGTGGATAGGGTTAATCTAGTTTTCAAGGATATACTGATAGATCCAGCATCTTTTACACCATATCCTTACTCACCGATACCAGAACCTATTAGATATCCTGATGAGGGAACTAGTCATCCAGTACCACAGAGTTATAGGGGAACTGATGACTCAGAATTACCTATTGGAAATTCTGAAGGATGGAGATACGGATCAATGGATGGATCTGCCGGGAATCCTATTCCTATGGAAGATTCAGTTGGAGATATCGGGCAGACTAGTCGCATGGGCGTAAGGTCTTAATCCGTTGATGGAAGAGATGTCCATGTGGAAGATGTAGAGTCCGAGGAAGAAGATCCTGAAGAAAGGATGTTTGAGTCAATAGAAAATTATCCTACTCCAGATAATGTGCACTATCCAATCATAGCAGAGGACTATCGTACCTAGCAGAGTACTTGGGGGGCACCGGAAGGGGAATATTCTGTAGATTCCTCTAGAATTGGGATGCAGGAGATGGATGAAGAATAAAGTGATGAGGATGATTCGGTAGATACTTCAAATGAGTTGGAAGGTATGGATACACTTCAGCTGAATGATGTGTCAAGTCCAGAGACTTCGGATACTGAATATCGTCCGTTGAAGAGGCAAGTCGTTTCATAGTCGGTGCGTCATACTTCACGTCAGCATGGTTGTACTCCGAGTATGTGCGATGAACGACGCAACTTCTGGGGAGTGTGACTTTGATTAGGAGCATCTCCACAGGAGACGAGAGTTAGAGTTGGAGGACTTGATGTAAATAAATAAGTGAGATAGTACCACATGAGCTTGTAATGTTTAATGAGTAAGGGCTTGTAATCACGTTGTATAAATTATATTGCTTGTAATGTAGAATATGTGTGTAATGCATATTTGGTTCTTATTTGGATCTTCTTTTCCATTGTGTGACTAGTTCTATGCATGAAGTTGAGCGCAGAACACAAATGCATGATGTAATTATGAGTATTCGCTTATGTTACAGGACTAGGGGGGTATGGAAGCAGGTGTAGAAAACGAGACTGAGCATCAGCGCATGGAGCGCGAAGCCAAAGAAAAGGTGGATGAAGATGCCAGAATGCAAGCGAATTTACCACCACCACCAATGAGGCCATTGATGGAGCAGAACTTTATGCAGTACATGCAAATGATGCAAGAGTCCCAGAATAAATTCATTGAGGGGTTAGTGGACCGTGTGGGATAGCCTAGGGCACCTCAAGGACGTGGTGTTAGTCTTTCAGATTTCCAGGATACCAGACCTTTACCTTTCGCATCCGCTCCTGAACCAATTGATGCAGATGACTGATTAACAGATACCGAAAGAAAGTTAAGAACTATAGGATGCAATGAGGAAGAGAAGTTGAGGTATGCAACGCATTTATTGACCGGACCTACAATGTCATCGTGGGAGAGTCAGCTAGCAATGCAACCTCTAGGAAGAGAGTACAACTGGGAGGAGTTCAAACAAAGATTCCGTGAATATCATGTTTCGGAGAGTATTATAGAGTTGAAGCGTAGGGAGTTTTAAGAACTGCGACAGGGATACTCCAGTGTCATGAAGTATATTCAGGAGTTTAGTGATTTATCTCGTTATGCTGCTGAAGAAGTTAGCATGGAGGCGAGTAGGAAGAAGAGGTTCATGCATGGACTAAATCCATTTGTGAAGATGCAGTTGAGGCTTGCCAACACTCAAACTTTTCAACAGATGCTTGATGCAGCTATCACCTTTGAAGATGATTACAAAAATGTCCAAGAGGACCGTAGGAAGAGAGCAAAGAAGGAGACAAAGAGGATTCAGGCAAGTAAACCCAAAACTAATCTGGAGTTTCAACCTAGGAACAGACCCTACAACAACAACAACATGAGTAGCAACAACACTGGAGGATAATTCAACCCTAGAAGGAATGTCATATGTCATAATTGCAAACTTCCAGGACATATTAGCAAGGATTGTCAGAAACCAGTGATAATTTGTTATGGATGTGGACTAAAGGGTCATATTAAGCCTGACTGCCCAAACAAACCACCCGGTGGTTGGCCCACAAAAGGTGGAGGACAAGCCAGTGGAGGCAGAGGTGGACAGTCTAACAGAGGTGGAAGCTATGCCAAAAATAATAATGGCAAGAGAGGTAGACCTACGGGAAAACTGAATTGCGCAACCTTGGAGGAAGTGGATAACTCAAATCAGGCGGTGATAGGTACGCTCAATGTTCTCACAAATCCTGGAAAAGTTTTATTTGATACTGGTGCAACTACTTCTTTCATATCGGAAGAGTTTTGTGATAAATTCGGGATTAGAAGGGCACCGTTAGAAAAACTTATGATCGTAGTTACCGCCGGAGGGATCGTGGTAGTTAAACATATTAAACTAAACCAAGTCATCTCAATCTATGGTTAAACCTATTATGTGGATCTTTATGTGATCCCATTAAAAGGAATAACAGTAGTGCTGGGAATGGATTGGATGACAGACTATGGAGCCTAGATCAATTGTGAAGAGAAAACTGAGTCAATCAAGTATCCAAGTGGAGGAAGGATAGTCTATCAGGCGGATAAACATAGTCATATCATGGTAGATCTGTAGTTGAACTCAATGAAGGAGGTCAAGTTAGAAGATATTCCAGCGGTGAAGGAGTTTCAAGATGTTTTTCCAGCAGAGTTACCAGGAATGCCACCTGATCGAGAAATAGAGCTCACTATTGACCTGATACCTGGTACAACACCAATAGCTCAAGCACCATATAAGATGGGGCCAAAGGAATTAACAGAGCTTAAGGAGCAAATTGATGAATTAGCCCGGAAAGGATTCATACAGGAAAGTGTATCTCCGTGGGGAACTCCGGTGATTTTTGTGGATAAACGAGATGGTGGACGGCGAATGTGTGGGGATTATAGAAGTCTCAACAATGTTACTATCAAGAACAACTATCCATTACCAAGAATTCAAGATCTATTTGACCAAGTCAAGGGAGCAGGAGTATTCTCCAAGATTGATCTAAGATCAAGATACCATCATATAAAAATTAAACCTGAAGATGTTCCTAAAACAACATTTGTATCAAGGTATGGACATCATGAGTATTTTGGCGTACCTTTCGGTCCGACTAATGCACCAACAATATTCATGAATTTGATGAACAAAATCTTCATGCCTTACTTGGACAAGTTTGTCATAGTATTCATTGATGATATTTTGATATACTCCAAAGGTACAGAAGAGCATGCATAACATTTGAGAGTAGCATTACAAAACTTAAGAGAACATAAGCTTTATGCTAAGTTTAGTAAGTGTGAATTTTGGTTGGACGAAGTAGAGTTTCTTGGTCATGTGATCAGTAAGGATGGAATTGCTGTAAATCCGTCCAAAGTTCAATCAGTACTGGATTAGAAGGCACCAACCAATGTGAAGCAAATCCGAGGTTTCCTAGGTATGGCCGGATATTATCGAAGGTTCATTGAAGGTTTTTCCAAGATAGCTGGATCAATGACCAAATTGTTAAGAAAGAACACACCGTTCATATGGAATGAGAAGTGTGAGGCGAGTTTTCAGGAGTTGAAGACCAGATTAACTACCGCACCAATCCTAGCAATTCCAGAACCAGGAAAAGATTACATAGTATATTGTGATGCATCCAAGGAAGGATTAGGTTGTGTGCTTATGCAAGGTCGTAAGGTAATTGCTTATGGATCTAGGAAATTGAAACCACATGAAGTGAACTATCCAATCCATGATTTAGAATTAGCAGCAGTAATGTTTGCTTTAAAAGGATGGAGACATTTTCTCTATGGGGCAAGATGTGAGTTATATACTGATCACAAAAGTCTCAAATATTTCTTCACTCAAAAGGAATTGAATATGAGGCAGAAGGGTGGCTGGAGTTAATTAAAGATTATGATCTAGCAATCAATTATACCCTGGAAAAGCAAATGTTGTGGAAGATGCTTTAAGTCGGAAAATCACAGCTATACAACCTTTGAATAGAGAACTGCCGAAAGAATTACAGATGGATTTGTAAAGGATGGAAATACAATTTATAAGTACATCAATTCTTGGAGGATTAGCTACTATGCGAGTAATTGAAGAACATAGTAGTGATCTTCAATTGAGATTTATAGACATCAAGGCGAAGATCCTTTCATTACTAAAGAAGTTCGAAGAATCTCTCAAGGTCAAACCTCAGTTTTTCACCTAGGAGATTATGGATCTTTATGGTTTCAAAACCGTCTTTGTGTACCAGATGTGATAGAGATTCGAGAAGTGATACTTCGGGAAGCTCATGAAACACCATATTCCATACATCCGGGTAGTACAAAGATGTACATGGATTTAAAAGAGTTGTTCTGGTGGAATAATATGAAGAGGGATATTGCAAAATATGTATCGGAATGCCATACTTGCCAAAGGGTTAAAGTAGAACATCAAAGTCCAGCAGGACCATTACAGCCTTTGGAAATTCCAGAATGGAAGTGGGAAGAAATTGGTATGGATTTTATCACAGGACTACCCATGACACCTAAGCGAAAAGATATGATATGGGTAATTGTGGATAGACTCACAAAAAGTGCACATTTTATTCCAGTGAACCAAAAGGATAATGCTGAGAAATTAGTGGAAATTTATGTCAAAGAGATTGTGAGTAAGCACGGTGTACCCAAGAAATTTTTGTCTGATAGAGGATCTGTGTTTACATCATCATTTTGGAAACAATTACATGCAGCACTGGGTTCAAAGTTGGATTTTAGCACAACTTATCATCCAGAAACTGGAGGCCAGACAGAGAGGACCAATCAAATCTTAAAAGATATGCTTAGAGCTTGTGCATTAGATTTTGGAGGTTCGTGGGAAGATCATCTACCATTGGCAGAATTTTCCTACAACAATAGCTATCCGAGTAGTATGAAGGAAGCACCTTATCAAGTACTATATGGAAGAAGGTGTAGATCATCTATATGCTGGTATGAACCTGGTAGTAGCAAAGAATTTGCACCAGATTATATCAAGGAAAGACAAGATATCATTGATATCATTAGAGATCGGTTGAAGATAACTCAGAGTCGACAAAAGAGTTATGCTGATCAAAGTCGTAGATCATGGCATCCAGAAGTAGGAGATATGGTATATCTCAAAGTAAGTCCGATGAAGGGAGTAAAGAGGTTCAGAGTCAAAGGAAAATTAAGTCCAAGGTACATTGGACCATTCAAGATATTAAGTCAGAACAGAACAATAGCTTATGCTCTTGAGTTTCCAAAGAGGTTAGCTCAGGTTCACAATGTGTTCCATGTTTCACAACTTCGGAAATGTCTTAAACTTCCCGATGATGCTATCACACATCAAAATATTGAGTTACATGCAGATTTGACTTATGTTGAGAAACCCTGTAAGATTCTAGAGGAAAACTAGAAAAGGTTGAGAAACCAGGCAATCAAATATTGCAAGGTACAGTGGGAACATCACCCAGAATGAGAAGCTACCTGGGAGAAAGAGGATGACTTGAGGGAAGCATATCCCGAATTATTCAGGTACTCATTCGCAAACTTCGGGACGAAGTTTAATCTAAGGGGGAAAGTCTGTAACATCCCAACATTAGGATCCAACGAAGGCAGTATTAAGCAGTATTAAGATTTTGGGGAAATTACTTTGAATTCAAATTTGAAATTCAAATCAAATTTAAAATATTTGAATTTTAGAAGTTTTTAATATTGGAGGGTTTTCCTAAAAAGAAAACCTTATTAACATTGTTTGATTATAATAAAGAAATAGTAATCAACAATAAGAATTAAAGGCAAGGAAAATTAAATAAGAAATAATACTTATTTCTTTACTTCATAATAAGGTCACAACTGATGATAAATACATCAAAGGTATAAGGTTACAAAGAACAGAAATTTAACTTTATTAACTTGTAATAATATCTTTACAAGATCTTTTACAAAAACATTACAAAGAAGGTTACAATTAAAACCTATACTACCTATCTACTCCTATACTGATCTTGTGAGTCCAGATCTTGTTCCTGCAAATAAGATAAACAACTAGAAAGGAAATTAGGGGTTAGTTAGATAATTTTACTCTCAGTGGTGAATAGTGAAGTGCACTGTTCATGGTACATCATTGAGTAAGTAAGGGGGTAAGTTTCACCAAAGGAGAAGTATCTGTTCTTTTCAGTAAATAGTCAAGATTATAGTAAAAGCCAAGTGGATAAAAGTAAGTTTCACCAGGCTATCAATCAGTAAACATGTAATAGTAAAAGCCAAGTTACTTGAGTTGATCCACATGCACAGCACACACACACACAGCTTAGTCAACTAACTGCATGGAGTGTGCTGTCAAGCCAACAGCAGCAGGACAAGCAACCACACAGAGCACTAGTCGAAGGAGAACACAGGAGCTCATTTGTCCTTCTCAAGCACACACTCACAGCTACAGATCTTGCTGAAACCATAGCCAAATACTCCACCAGATTACCCAAATCAACCATCAGATCTCCACATGATGGTAACATAAGGAGGGGGTGGAGAAAGTGGAAAGCAAGGTCAAGCACAAAGTCACAGGAGCAGCACCAGGTGGTGCCGAGCTAGAGCAAGCCAGCAAGCAACACCACAACCTCATCAACCATCAAGTAATCTGGTGAGTACAAATAACACCACCACATGATCAGATCATCATAGAGTCAAATGAGCATATGTTGTTTATTTGATCTTCTTAGAAAAACACCCAAGTGGGGTGTACAGCCATCCTAGAAGAAAGGTAAAAAGACAAATGATAAAACTTTACCAGCCTTTACCAAGATCTCAGACCAGCATCATTGATTTTGGATAAAATATATATTCCAGAGTAAATTAGCCCAAGGTATGGATTCTGGGCACATCTCCTAAAGGAGTAGCACCCCATAATCTACAGATATACTGAATCCAAGATAAGTAGCTGGTATCCATATTAGAAATCATCTATTAGAGACAGAAAGTTAGGGAAACTAGCCCTCTACCTCAGAACAACATCATAGGCATGAAACAGTTGTTGGATATCATAAACCAAGAGATACAACAATGATTTTCAGGGCAATTAAGCATCTAGACATTTCTGGAGCATTTGTAAACCCAAAGCTAGTACCAAAACAAATCATGTGTACCATTCTTGAGAGGTGTCACCAGGATCTGTTCTAACCAAGCAAAGCTTACCAACTGATTACATAATCTAGGCCATCTAACAGTTAATCATCTTTCCAATACTTCAACTGGAAATCATATTTCACAGAAGGATTATTAACAAAGAGTATTCCAACTCAGACATCATAGTGGGTTTCAATAAAACGAAACCATCATAGAGGCAATAAAAGTGATCACATAGAGTTCAGTATCCATTCACAAGGGGTTCTCTGACAGAGAACAAGATGGTAACAAGTATTCAGCAAAGTACCAACTGACAGAAGGTAGATCAATTGGCTAGAACCAATAGCATGCAACAGACATCACTAGCCCAAACAAAATACTAGAAGGGTATCACTGGTAGGAGTAACCAGAGCAGTGATGGCTCAATGCACGGCGCCCAAAAAATGCTTGGTGCGTGGTTGATGTAGAGCTCGTTGGGAACCCCAAGAGGAAGGTATGATGAGCACAATAGCAAGTTTCCCTCAGTTATGAAACCAAGGTTTAATCGAACCAGTAGGATCAAGGAAACACCCCAAAGGTGTTACTAGCTGAGCTTTGGCAGGGCGCACTACCGGTGCTAGTAGCAACGTGGAGACCTGCACAACACAACCACAAAACTTTGTCCCCAACTTGCGATGATGTTATCAATCTCACCGTGTTTTGTGGAAAACAAAGGATTAAATGTATCGAATGGAAAGAAGTAAAAGTTTGCAGAATGTAAACACAAAGCAGTAAACAGATTTTAGATTGTATGTAAAGAAAAGGACCGGGATCCATAGTTCACTAGAGGTGGCTCTCCTTAGATAGATAACATGCTGGGTGAACAAATTACAGCGGGGCAATTGACAAACACCGAGAAAGCAATACATGCATATACTAATCATCTTGACTCCTTTGAGACTTGATTGGGCATTACAACATTGTACATAGACCGCCATCCAACTGCATCTATGACTAATAATCCACCTTCCGGTTATCATCCGAACCCCCTCCAGTATTAAGTTGCAAGCAATAGATTATTGCTTTACGAACTGCGTGTAAAGTAAACAATACGATTGTTCTATGAACAAAGGATTGTTGTTTTCTCCCTAGTAGCAACAACACATCTAGTACCTTAGAGATTTCTGTCACTTCCCCAGATTACCAGAGGCATGAACCCACTATCGAGCATAAATACTAACTCTTGGAGTTGCTAGCATCTACTTGGCCAAGATAGCTACTAACAACAGAAAGCATGCAAGATCACAAATAACAAAGACATGATAGAATCAATAATCAATCTGAAATAGCATCTCAATATCCATCGGATCCCCACAAACACAACATGTATGAATTACAAATAGATGATCTTGATCATGAACGGAGCTCACAAGATCTAAACATGAAAGCACAAAGGAGGAGAACCAGCCATCTAGCTACTACATGGATCCGTAGTCCAAGGATGAACTACTCACGCATCACACCGGAGGCTTGCATGGTGATGAAGAAGACCTCTAGGGTGAATTCCCCTCTCCGACAGGGTGCCGGGAAGAGCTTCAGATCCCTCCCGATCTAGGGATGGAGATGACGGCAGCTATAGACTCTTTCATGGATTTTTGATCGAGCACTTAGGGTTTTCGTCCCGAGGGCAATATATAGGCGGAAGGAGAGGCTGAAGGGGTGCCGGGAGCCACCACACCACCCCCTAGTGCGGGCCCAGCCTGGCCGCGCGGCAGGTGGTGTGGCTGGCCCCTGGCCCTTCTCCGTCTCGTATTCTGGCACTTGATCACTTCCGGAAAAATAGGCACTTTGGCTTTTGTCCCGTCCAATTCCAAGAATATTCATTTTCTGACTTTCCTGGAAC
This sequence comes from Avena eriantha, assembly GCA_910589775.1. NCBI lineage: Eukaryota > Viridiplantae > Streptophyta > Magnoliopsida > Poales > Poaceae > Avena > Avena eriantha. The sequence goes on from CAJUXJ010002489.1 coordinate 38,315, forward strand.
CAAAAACAGCAGAAAACAGGCAACTGGCACTGTGGAATCTTGTTAATAGGTTAGTCCGACAAATCATATAAAAAGTACTCCAAAGTTGGAACAAAACACAAGAAAGTAGATAAACCCAAGCATGGAACATCAAAAAGTATAGATACATTTGCAATGTATCAACATCCCCAAGCTTAACTCCTGCTCGTCCTCGAGTAGGTAAGTGATAAAAAGAAAGAATAATTTTTGAGGTGACATGCACCATCAAAGACTTGATCAAAGTATTTGCAAAACATTCAAAGCTGGAATCATAGTACTTCAATCATAACATGAAAGACAAAGTTCTAGCAATAAGCAAAGAAACTATGATGCAACATGAAAAGGCACAAACAAACGATTCATGAATAACAATGCTTTGCAAGACGTTTGTTTGTTTCACATAAAGAAAACATAGCATAATAATATTCAGCTTGTCCCTCAATAGAGTAGCAAATATAAATGCATAGGACACCTTCAAAGTTCATAAGAGTGACTAGATACAATAGTTTAAAACAAGCAATAACAAGTTATGCATCAATCAACTAGTCTTGGGACAATGCACATAGAACTAAGAATGGCCACTATGCTCTCAAAGTAGGTGCATAAAGGTAGAAGGTGGAGACTCAATATAATGGTGGAAGAAAGGCCTTTTTAAAAGGTAGTAGGGATTCAAGTCTCATAAAGAGATTCCAAAAATTACGGTACTTATAGCTTTCAGCTCTCATTGCCCCTATCATAAGCATCTTTATGGTGATTAAGGTTAAAGTGACACTACTAAGAGGATATGCTTGACAAGTTATAAACCGAAATGTCATGCCCCTTACTTACGAAGACCGATCCTCATGCTACTCAACTTTAGTCACGAGTAAGCTCTTGTCATTGTAAGTACATGTGTATCATTAAGAACCGCCAATGGGGTACCCCTTGCACATGATACGGGAGCTTTCGCATAATCAAAATGACAAGGCAAGCAGACAATGAGCATCTCAGCGATCTTTTTATTTGCTATTTGCATAGGTTTTTATTGAGGATGCTTCATAGAGTGCTCATTATGGTGATGCTGCAAGTTTCCACCATGATTAGGCATGGCTTAGGCTAGCGACCCAGGCGTTTCTCTAACACACATACAAACTCCATGATCTTACAAGTTCCACTTTTATTTCACACCGCCGGGATCCGTAAGCAAAAGAACATGATATCAACGGGGTACAAAGTACAAGTGCAATGTTGAAAGCATTCCCCATGACACATGGTTCTGCTAATTTCAACTTATAAAGCGCAAGCATATATGCAACAAAGAAGGACCCAATGGTTCAAGTTTATTAGAGGCAAAAAGTAAAGTGTGCCATCAAGTTCGTGAGAGCTTTAATCACTAGTTTTCTCATAACAAGTTTAATTTGGAAGTTAAACAAAAGCATGAATATACTTGGAATAGCATAAGCTAGTAGGTAGGTATGGTGGACTCTTTGGAAGAACTTGGTTTAGGGATTTGGATGCATGAGTGGAACTCATACTTGGTTGTGGAGGCTAGCAACAGACTAGGAGCGACAAACGAAGAGAGCAATAATGGCCATAATCATGCTGAGCGACAAAACATCATTGATCAAAGCATAAAGTGATACTACAAGTTGAAACTAAAGGATCATAAAGGCTATGGTGACTTGAGATAGTCATAACATGGTGTGAGCATGCGCCAAGTCAACCCAAATAAAGCATCAAAGGAGAATACCACTATACTATGCTTTAATATGCTAAAACAACACATGATTCATCCAAGGCACATTAAGCAATCTCAATTGTTTATAACATGTAGCACCCCAATTGTCTAACAATTGGAATGCTACTTGTCCTAGTAAGATATTGGCTACTCCACATATATTATTGTTGCATCATAATTATATCATGCTCATGTCATCATGCCACCTTGCATTTGAGCATCATATAAAAACTCCTTTTTCTTTTGGTTCTTCTCTCACATGCATTATAAATTGTATTTGCCTCTTGATATTGTATTTGGTTGTTGATATATTGTCTAAATGCCCAAGTTGAGTTGGGGGCATATCTTTTATTTCCATTCCACCACCTTTCTCTTCGACCACTTTATAATTCCACCATCCCTTTAACAATGAGTTTGTCCTTCTTTTTCTTTGATATTTTAATTCTAGCTCATGTAGTTTGGGGTGGATTAAATCCTCTAAATTCTTTGCTTGGTTTTATTCCACTTCTTGGAAATGCATAAGATTAATGCCATCATATTATTATTGTTGTCACAAAATAAATAATGGTATTATTATTTTTGCATGGGCCATGCAAGCTTCTCCACCACCTTTTACTTCCATTGGTTTTTCTTTGGTTTGAGTGGATCTTATCTTGGGGAAAACCATCTACCTCCCTTACACCATCCTCATAGTATCACCCATTTCTTTTCCTCTTATTTTATTCTCCATTCATGGACCATATGAGGCTTACCTCATAATTCTTTTCTTTCTCTTTCTCTTAGAATTCTTTTCACCTCCACCTCATGATCATTCTAGCCTCCACCATGCTCCACTTGGGATGGTCTTATCCACATTCCTTTCTTTTCTTTTATTTTAGTCTTTTTCTACATATATGATCATATGAGCCTTATTCCACCTAATTCTATTCTTCTTCTTTCTTTCTAGTTTCTTCTCTACATTAGCCCATGCAAGATCAAGCTAAGGTGTCTTCTTGGTTTAGCTCCATACACAAGATACACATCTAAATATCTACTTAAATCTAACCTAGCCACTTTTACTCTCTCTCTCTCTCTAAATTCTACTAAACCCTAACCTACTTCCCTTATCTCTCTCTCACACCTCTCTCTCTCTCCACCATGGGCACCACACCGGCCACTCTCTCCCTGGCCCACCACCAGCCACCCTAGCCCTAGCCCATGCCCCACCCAAGCTCCATCTAACCCTAGCCCGAGCTAGCCTCCCTCTTCTCTTCCTTGCCCTACCGCCAGGCTAGCCCCACCCTGTCCTCTCTCGCCCGCGACCCCACTTGCAGCCTCCCCTGTAGCCCAGCTCCAGCTCCAGCTGGCCGAGCACGTGCTCGAGGAGGAGGAGAGAAAGGTGGCACCGAGGCCACCTTATCTCTGCCGTGCCCCGCCAGCCTTCCTCCTCTCTCCCTCTCACTTTTCCTCCCTCCCCACGTCTCTCTGGCATCTACCAGATCTACCCGAGCTGCCCCCCTCCTCTCCTTCTTCCTCCCCGACGACAGCTTCTGCCGCCGGTCGCCGCCAGCACCACCTCGTCTTTTTCGTTCCAGCCGCCGAGCTCGTCGTGGAAGAGGCCTGGGAGATCGAGGACGTCCCTCTGCGTCGCCCCGTACACGTTGTCTTGGACGAGGAGCTCCCCAGCACCGCCAGTACCCCGCCGCACTGCAGCAAACCCTAGATCTGGGCGCCAGCGATCTCGTCGCTCCGCCGCTCCGCCGCTCCTCGTGCCGATCCGACCACAGCAAGCAGCCCGCGGTGAGCACCTTTTCCCCTCTGACACGGTCCGCCTCGATGTACCACCCTAGCGCCGCCGATGTTTTCGTCGAGCACTCTCAGTACGCGCCGCTCGCCGGCATCTGCAGCCTCCCCGGACCGCGCCACACCCTATCTAGCCACCCGCCCTTTCCCTGTCAACTCCCCTCACCCTACCGCACCGGTCAGCCCGCTCAGCGCGCACTCCCGCGGCCCGGGATCGAATCCCCGCTCCGCGCCGCGCACGCACCTGCCGCCAGACGCGAGAGGAAGAGAAACAGTACCGGGCCCGTGGACGTTTTGCAAAAAGCCCCTCCCCTTTTTAATTACTGCAACCCGCGCTCCTGTCAGCCCCACCAGTCAGCCACGCTAGCGCATTTGCAGAGAACCCCCCCGGCTTTTCCTGTTCGCAACCCGCGCTCCAGCCGCAGCCCCACCTGTCAGCCCCTGTCTCCCGCATCGCTGGCACGTGGGCCTTCCGCCGCTGGTCCCGCCTGTCAGCCGCTGTGGCTAAGCCAGACCCACGTGCAAAACGTGTTTTTCGCGCGCGTGTGGCCCAGTCAGCGAAGCCCCACCCATCAGTGTCTGTGTCTGAGTTTGCCTGGGTATAAAAAGTTTTCCCTGAGTCTGTTTTAAATCAAATCTTTTTCAAATTAATTTAAATTCAAATTCTTTTCAGATTCAAATAATTTTTAAAATACAAATCCAAATAATACAAATAATATATGTTTTGGAATCAGAAAAATGTGAGGAATCCAAATATGCTCTTCAAAATATATTTTGAACACTTTAATTTTCGAGAGGATTAAAATTACAATAAAAATGCCCCTTTCCTTATTTAATTAATAACTTTTGTTTTATAACTCCAAATTTGACAAATAATATGTCTAAATCGATCAGCGCGACGAGCCCCTTCTATTTATGCAATCCTTGTTCTGAATTGAAGCATGCATCATGTTGTCATTTAAAATCTGAACCGTTTATGAAAATAAACTTGGGCAAATAAATAATAAAGTGCTTTATTTCTTGTATCCACACCTCACCTTTGCCATGCTACTTAAATGCCATGCAAATTGTGCATCATTCATCATGGCATGCTTGGTTGCTTGTTGCATTTCAATTCATATGCTTGCGCACTTTATTTATGTTGGCCCTTGTTTATTTGGTTCTTCCTTCGAATAGACGCCCAGCAGGAGAATTACCAGGAATCCCAGGAGTATTACCCAGATCCATCTCTCGCTTCAACTGAGCTGCCAGGCAAGCACTACCACATGCTTGCATACATACAGTACCTATTGCCTCTATCTTATTCTTGCATCATTGAGTCGCGATTGCATTAAATTGAATCCCAGGTACTGCATAGCCTTTACTTTTAAACCACACTAAGCTTGTTCCGGTCCCATGAGCCATTACTACAGGAGTTGTTTGAGCCATGCGAGTCGTAGAAAAGCATGAGTAGGGTATGTGAGTGTCTGATGGATAATGAGGTACCTAAACAACATAACCTGAGTAGTAATGGGATAACTAATGAAAGAGGCACCGGTGAGCAATATCTGCTATTTGGTTTTTCCTGCTCACTTGTGTCCCGTAGGACCCCGAGTACTTGATTCCTGTTCCTTGTTTATTCGCACTATCCACATCCGGGAGGCCTTATGGACCCCCCTGAGCCAGAGCTTGATTCATTCTTATTTCTTGGGGCCACAAGTAGTTTGGGGCTTTATTACTATTCTGTACTTATGCCATGTTACTGCTTTATTTAAGATTGTGCGTGGAGCACCTGTACTGTTTTGGATCGTGGAATGTTTTCGCGGTATCGACAAGCCCAGTCACATTTTCGGGTTCCCAGTCGTTTACAGCCATTGACACAAACCTTGGGTCTGTCTCGGAGCCGGCCAACTTCGTTGCGGGTAGCTTAATGGGGTGGCCCCCTGAAATATTTCTGAATCCTGTGATTGCTTTGTCGTGAATGCCTCGTTGGGTTTTGATTTGGTTTTTCCGAGGTTGATCGAGTGTGTGTTGCTATTCGTGCACACCTGCAGGGTAAATCTTTCTGAAAGCCGTGTCCGCGGTTATGGACGACTTGGAGCACAGTTTCTCGATCATAGACAAGTATAACTAAAGTACCGCTTTCAAATTGACTAAGTACTTGACTAGTAAATAGTGCAATACTCATGGAATGGTTAATAAAAACTGCCAACGGATGATGGGGGTTGTTCGTCCGCTTCCTCGTTGGTAAGCGAGGAGGAGGATGGATCTGTTAATTATACTGTTATAACTGTTGTTCTTAATTCGCGGACTTCCGTCTATCATTGGTTAGGCGGAAGGTTAGCGAGTCTCTATAGAATTGTTAGGTATTATCTTTTGCTGCAATTGCGTCACCCCAGGTTGTGTCCCCTTTAGTGGCATAAAGACTTGCTGAGTACCCCTAGGGTCTCACACGATAAATTGTTTGATTCAGATGAACAGGTGTACCCGCAAGATGGATACTGGGTGGAGGAGACAGATGAGGTTGGCAACGATCATTCGGTGTAGAGATTCCGGGAACGGGGATCCGTGTGATCTGTGGGCGGGATGTGTTTATTTATGGGGCATCTTATGCCAATTTGCTTCTTATCCGTACTCGGATCTTGTTTTCCGCTTCCGCCTGATACTCTGATGTGTGATGTATGAGGAGCTATCCTAAATTATTATATCTATCTAGGATATTTGGATCTTGCCGTATGGCGTTGCAATATTTCTATTCCTTTTAGATGGAATGGCTCTGATGTACTGTTGTATGTGGCTTACATACATACTCATTTGTGTATGTAGTTGATCCCTTCGCCTGCCGATTACGCCGCTCGTTCTTGTCCCGTTGAGTGAAAGTGGTTAGGACGGCCGAAAGGTCTACCGTGAGTGGCCCTGGGCCCCACCGTACTATTTTAACCACTTTCGTTCATCCAGGCATTAACTAAGAGCGTAATTCACCGAGGTAGTTACATAACAAGTTATGCTACAGCAAAGAATACTAAGCATAAAGCCAAAATAATATCAAGCATGGCATGATAAAGCATAGGCCACAGTCAAAAACAAGCTCTTTTTACCACATAAGCATGAACTTTCCTACTCTTTTCCAAACCAAACCAAACTATTTGCAAACCAATGTATGAAAGAGGGGGTACAACAAATTTATTCAGCAAACTAAGCAAACAAAAGCAAACGAAAACAAAAAAGAAGACGCTCCAAGAACAACACAACTGTGCATGAAACAATAAAATTGAAGCGTTTGGAAGAAACCTGGGATTTTTATTGATGAAGAAGGGAATGCCTTGGGCATCCCCAAGCTTTGACGCTTGTAGTTCTTGGATATTTATTGGGATGACACGCGTGGCATCCCCAAGCTTGAGCTTTAGTCCATCCTTCATCTCATTACTCATTCCTTCCATACACCTGAAATTTTTCCTTCATACAAAACTTCACACAATCTTTATTAGCAACATTAGTGCACTTAAGATAAATAAGTCTTAAGGTTCAGTTCTAACCCCAAATAAACTTCCATTATAACACTAGCTACTGTAGCACTTCCCTCAAAAAGCTCAATTCCCTAAAAGAACTCAAAAAGGAACCAACAAAAAGCAAATGCAGAAAATGGCAGAAATCTGTCAAAACAGACCAGCAGGTAAAGACGAATTTTTTCAAAGACCTTCTGTTGCTCAAATCAAAAAGTGTTAAACGAACTAAAGTTATATAACAACCTGGGGCAGAAGCACAAAAAATTACAGCTCAATCCGACATACAGAGCTCTCACGAATTTGTATGGTGAAGCACAGAAATCTGTTTCGGGACAGCAACTTTCCCAATCATTACTTCTCTCTCATTAGAGGTTACTCTTGGCACAAAAAGCAAATAAAAAGGATAAGGAGAGGTTATTACATAGGTAATAACTTCCAAGACTCATCTAAAACTTTTGGGTTATCTCCTAATAAGTACTTTTCTTTAACGCCTTTAAGTTAGGCATAAGAAGCAAAGAAAGAATCAAGTGTTCTCAAATGAAGAAGCATTAAAACCAACTTTCTTACCCTTACCTCTCTTACTTTTATTCTTAACCATGGGGAAAATATGATTGTTTGGTGGAGAAGAAAGGTGCATGGTCCCCTTTCCCACATCTATTATTGCTCCAAGGAGTTCTAATATGGACCTTCCAAGTGTAATTTGTCCTTTTCCTGCACATTCAATAACAAGATAATCAGTAGAAATCATTTTCCCAAGGATCTTTGTAAACACTCTTTTAGCTATTCCAATAGGTAATATGGTAGAATTATTAGCAAGAGATATTTCTTTTCCTCCTTCAGTAAGCCCCCAAAGATTCAAAGATTCATAAATATCTTTGGGCATAAGACAAAATTCAGACATGATATCACAACGAGCTTGAAAAGTTTTAGTGTTTATCTCAATCCTTACTATAGAGAGCCACTTTGATGGTTCAGAATTTTCTGACTTTCCTGGAACCAAAAATAGCAGAAAACAGGTAGCTGGCACTGTGGCTCTTGTTAATAGGTTAGTCCAAGAAATCATATGAAAAGTACTCCAAAGTTGGAACAAAACAGAAGAAAGTGGATAAAACCAAGCATGGAACATCAAAAATTATAGATACATTTGCAATGTATCAAGCAGCTAAACAACATATTTTGCTAGGTATGACCCTAGACAAGGGATTACTCGTGTTCATCATGCCAGGAAGTAATTAGAGCACCATAGAGGAGCATAGAAGGGGAGTAGTCAGACTTACTCAAAGTCCTCGCAAAAATAACCGAAGAGGAAGCAGAGGATGGCCGACGACGAAGCATAAGCGGCAGCATGGGGAGCACCCCGAAGGGGCGCTCCAACCCACACCTACCGCGCGTCAGATCCGCCGAACGAGAGGGGAGTACGCCGTGAGAAACCTAGCGCACCATCGCCGATGCTCCAAGGCGGCCAACCCTAACCCTAATTCGGGCAGGGGTCAGCGTGGCCAGGAGAGATCCCCAACGGCGAATCTGCTCGGACAGAATGGAGCAGCGTTGTCGACTTAGCCACCCTGCACCGTGGCGGCGACCGGATTCGGCCGGAATCGTGCGGGGCGATGGCAGCAGACGGAGGAGGTGACCGCGTGATATTTTACAAAAATATTGGAAACACTTAAAATTGAATAAAATTCACTTTTAAGATCCTAAATGGATATATTATTATATAAAAATACTAATTTGTATTTTTGAAAAGTGAATTCGGTGTAATAGAAATAAATCTTATTTCCTTAAAAGAATCTCAGAAAATATTTAAATGAAATAAATTCATAAAATGATATTTTTCTTTTATTAATTATATAAAATAGTAAGCTTTTACTAAAAGCGTAAAACATGCAAAGAAGCAAATAATAAATCATTGCATGACATTACTATGCATTGCATATTTCTTCTTTAAATATTGTCCTATCGGGCAATAATGGTTCGTGGTAGAAACCGGAGCTCAAGGTCAGGTGGAAGCATCTGACTTCACTACCTTGCAATCACAAGGCAAGTTCATAACTTGCTCATGTCCTTTGAAGAGTCTTTATCAAAGATATTGCAAATTGTGTGTTATCATCTATGATCTGGAGAAAGAAAATGATATCTTCTCTAATAAATAAGATGTAGTATCATCCTAAGTGATGATGAAGATCAGCAATGGAACTTAGGGTTCCAATTGCATAAGTCACATAGGCTTAACAACCCATGACATCAGTGATTCTAGCACCATATAATACGCGTTAACCATGAGATTTGGAATGGGACAGAGAAGTCAGTTGTATCTTCTTCCTTTCATATCGAGGCAAGATGACCTTATCGTGAAGTTGGGATTCCTGGTATGGATCCAACATATGGGTGGGCACCCTTAGGCCCCACGATTTTGGTATCTAGATTATTTATGAGTGGCTGCCAGAGGTATAGTCGGGCCTTTTAGGGAGCTTACCAGGGGCATCAACACTTCATAGAGTCTTCGGGAACTCACCAAGGTTATAGCTTGCCCTAGTTGGAGGCTTAACGGAGGTGTAGTTAGCCCTAGAGGATTGTGCAGACATATGGGGTCATGGAGAGGGCAGTGATTGGCTTGGATCACCTACTGGGCCCCACATCATGCAATTGTGGACGGGAAATACGCCCGGTTGTGCAACAAGGAGTAGGTCTCTCATGGGTAAAGCAACGCACCTCTGTAGAGTGTAAGAATTGTTACATGTTACTCCCTATTCCGGGAAGGAGCTACGAACGCAGCAGGAAAGGAACTCCATGAAGTTCTAGTCAACCTGTGAAGGCTGATGGGCATAGTTTTTGATAATAAAATTAATCTTTGAAGAAATGTTTACGAAAATTGCATAGTACCAATGACGTATTGTCCGAGGTGGTAGATAGAGCATCAAACTTCCCACCTTGCATATAATGAACTTGTTGGGTAACGCTGTTACTCACTCTTTCCTTTGAACCCCAGCTTAGACTCTGAGAATCCAGAAGACACTTCGATGTACGTAGCTGATGGACAAGAGGACGTTTGCTATGAAGAACCCAACCTGTCCAGAGGAGTTGAAGGAGTGGACTACGAGATACACTATGGAGTGGAGAGCAACGAGTCCAAGTAGTTGCCTTTGTTATTAGTAAACCAATTGAGCTGAGCAGCAGGAACTATATAGAATAAGTTGTTGAGATCAATTCGAAGTATGAGTTTGGATTTTATATCTTCCACTGAAACTCTTAAGTTTAGTTTGTAATTTCATAATACTTGAAGTTTGAGAACTCTTGGTTTGTAATAATGAAGTGTGTATGTTTGTAATATGGACCCGCAATGTTTCTGTTGTACCACTCTCAGGGGTGTGATATTTACGGAATAGTGTTCTGTGAATGTCATATCAACGACTATAGTGTACTACACATGCAATGGTATGCTGGGTCAGGTTGCGCTGACTATGCCCGAGGAAAAGGCAGCAGCCTCCCCACCGCACGCCATCCCCACCACTTCTTCTGCAGCACTCCTGGTTGTGGAGGTGGACGAGGTGGGCGAGGAGTGTCCCCGGGGCTCCCCTCTTGAAGCCACTTCCCCTACCACGGAACATGTTGTGGACGTCATGGGGTCAGCCGAAGTGACCACCGCTCAAGGGTCGCCAGGGAGAATATCATTTTGCGGCCCAAAAGTTGGGGCGCCCAGGAAAAGTGGTACCCAAGTTGCCTTTAATCAGCCGCGATGACTATAGTTGGCATGCCAAATACTCAGAGGGTCTTTTCGGCACGAATTCAACTTTACGTTTCAATACAAATATCAGGCTAACGGCCATCAAGTTGGCCCCCCCTGTCAGTTCTCGCTGTTATGTAGCTCCCGTCGCTTAGGCATCAATTAGGCTTGCAGCGTTGGCGCATGCATCCATTACGGTCTTCTTCTTCCCCAGAGCGGCAATCTATGGGGTGTCGCGGCCATGGGGCGGATCTGGGACGATGAACGTGCTCGGCCCCACTCTCCTCCCTGTAGGCTTGCAGTTTTGGTGCCTGCATCCATTACGCGTTAGGGAGCTGGGATGTGACGAACCTGCTCGGCCCCGCTCTCCTCCCCATCCTGAGTTGGAGATCTCCCTCACCATGGATGCACCCATGGCACGGTGCAGGGACGAGAATTGGTTCCCGGTGAGATCTGTCACCGTGTCGACCATGCTCGGTCCTGTTTTCCTCCCCCAGAATCCAAGCTTGCCATCGTCGTGGTCGCACCCGCACCAATTCTGCTACCTCTGCCGAGGTCTCTGTGGTAGCTCAAGTTCTCCCATGTTGGACCTGTAAGAAAATTCGGAGCTGGACGGCGGTAACCCGTTGTTGAACCTGTAAGGAATTTGCCGAAGACTGCGTGCCGCTCCAAGGTCTTCGGCTGATGCCTTCGGCTTCTGCCAACGTCCACCACCGATGTGAGATCATTTAGTTACTTAAATACAAAATTTCAACCAATTTAACTTGTTGATGGATTCCTTGACAATTATCATATAATCGAGCACTAGAAATATTTTGTAGTGTGCATGAGCATGATCAGTAATATAACTGAACACTAGAAATTATAAGGCACTCCATATAAAGGAGTAGATTAATATATAGAAGGTTTACTAGAGACACCATGCGGATATATTTTCTTACATGCCACACAGGTAATAATAATTAACTAAAACAAAATAAAAGTAGGGGCAACAGCAGGAGGCCGGGACACGGAGACACCTAGTAGGGAAGGGGCATATCAACAGGAGGCAGGGACAGCCTAGTCTATGGGATACATGCTAGTCCCGACATACTCCCAGAGAAATTTGCCGAAGGCTGTGTGCTGTGCCAAGGTAATCGGCCTATGCTTTCTTCCTACGCCTTTGCCAATGTCCACCGCGTGCTGGATCATGCTATCGAGGTCCACGTTGATTGCTCTGCCACAGAATGGGCAAAACAGTCTCCCCCTATGGTAGAAACGGATTAGCCCACACCGTAACCGCCTCAGCACGTAGCGGCTTTTGTTGTCCCTAGATACCTTGCTATCTTCCACTTCATACATATGATTGAATTGTATTACAACTCAAGAATTGACAACCTGTATATGTAAGACAATATATTCGTGCATATCAAAGAGGAAGCATCTCAGCAATAGTTTGATCAGTTCATATATCATTTTATCTCAATGCAATGACAATTAATTGCATCAGAGTGTATGTAGAATAAATCTAGGGGCCTCATAAGTTTCTTTAGGGATGGAGTGGGCGAACCAAGTAACAATTGGCACAACCTATAATGTTCTTGTACATTGCCCTAGGTTCGCTAACTCATCCATGAAAAAATCTGACACCAATGTGTCTGCCTCTCTTTGGGGGCAAATTTGAATCATTGGCCATAGTAAGAAATTGAAATGTAGTCATACTAAACAATATTCAGGGATATACATAGTCAGGTACAAAAAAAGCCTAAATATTGTAATTATAAATAAAAAACCAAACAATTAATCTTCAGGTACATGTTAAAAATACTTATGATCAAAACCATTCATATACATATGCATCATACGAATCATTCAAAGATCAGAAACAATTCAAGGATCATATATGTAGTTCCATATGAGAATAAATCAAGGGCCTCATAATTTTTTTAGAGATGGGGTAGGCGAACCAAAGTACCAATAGCACAACCTATATTGTTTGTGTGCATTGCTGCCTTAGGTTCACCAACCTATCCCTAAAACACGACACCAGCATACATGTATCCCCTTGAACTCTTTTGGGGCAAATTTCAATCATCGGCCTCGGTGACAAACTGAAATGTAATTCTTATACACTATGAATGCATGGAATAGATAATTCAAATATCATAGTTCTATGAATATAGAATAAAGATTACAGCCTCATAAGTTTCTTCAGGGATGGCGTAAGCGAACCAAGTAACAATTGCACAACTTATATTGATCTTGTACATGGCCCTAGGTTCGCTAACTCATCCCTGAAAAAATCTGACACCAATGTGTCTGCCTCTGTTTTGGGGCAAATTTGAATCATTGGCCACAATAAGAAATTGAAATGTAATTGTACAAAATAATATTCAGGGATATACATATGCATCATACGATGCATTCATAGATCAGAAACAATACAAAGATTATATATATAGGTTCCATATGAGAATAAATTAAGGGCCTCATTTTTTTCAGAGATGGAGTCGGAGAACCAAAATACCAACAACACAACCTATATTGTTTATGTGCATTATTGCCTCAGGTTCACTAACCATCCCTAAGAAAATGATAGCATTAGATGCCCTTGCACTATTTTGGGGCCAAATTGAATCATTGGGCTCAGTAAGGAATATAAATGTAATGTTATAGGCATGTTGTGTATTGAAATCAACACTCAACTACCAAACTCAACTAGATGGTAGATGAGCAGATTGGGGTTTTGTGACTAGATGGAAGATGCATCAATCTCCTGTTTGAACCATATATACACTACCCTACTTCAAGAGCAAAATAATCTATACACGATTGAGCAAATCCTATGTATGAACAGTGAAATTTGTGGCTGCGACTAGAGAAGCTAGCAATGTAGTACCACAGACTCCTCATCAGGGACCTCCTCCTCGAACTCATCATTCTCCGCAATTGCGTTGAAGATTTCTTGGACGGCGATGGGGTCGTTGATGTAGAGCACCGAATTGCCTCCGCCTGCCGCCTGCCCATGTCTAGATCTGCCGCTGGCACCAACGACGTTGTCGGCCACTTAATGATCAGCGGCGATGGCTACTGGCTGGACGGATGAGCTCGAACCCTCGACGGCGTGGCGACGAGCGGCGTTCGTGCCCGGAGAAGACGCCTCCGCCTGCTTGGCAGCGACCGAGCCATCTTCTACTACGCCTTCAACTAGCTTCACCTCCGACTCGTCACCACACATACGCTTCATGGCGCACCTAGGGAAGGAGGTAGTGCAAGTGAAGGAGCTTCGGCTGTGCGCGGTAGGTGCAGATTGGGGTTTTGGGACTAGACAGATTGGGGGGAAAATGACACGAGCACATGGAAGAAGAAGGCTGAGCGGGTTTATAAACACCAGACCATTCGTAGTCCTCGAGTGGACACGTGTGGTGGGCGGGGGGGCGGTGGGGGCTACCACGATCTCCACCTTTTTTTGGGTTCCCTTTTTTTGAAACAACCACGATCTCCACTTTAGAGTTGCATTGAAAACACCCTCATGGCAGACCTCGATTCCACTACATGCAAGTGGCACAGAACCAATTTCTAGCAATGTTAGATCTACTCGAGGGGGGCCCTTAACTCATGGAAGTTACTTGTGGTAGGGCCCAGTTGGAAGTGAGATTGAGAGCGCTGCGTAAAAATGGAATATGTCTTATTAAAATCAAGTGGCAATAAATTGCAGCGTCCCATCGACAACCATGCACTCGATGACCCCGTTGCCCTGTGCATGTGTTGCAGTAGCACTAGTAGCCTTTGTAGACTAGATTAAACGTGACATGACCACTCGACGACTTTTTCCATGGATGACATCGTGTTCCTTCTTGTAGAAGCCTCGCTGAGGGATACGTCCGTGATGTCTCACGCTGTACCGTGAAGGGCACGACGTGTGCAATGATCATTGTTGGATCACACAGGATCAATGGTTGGTGCGCACGATCCGCGTGACAACTCTGACAACCAATCAGGGTGTAACATACAGAGTTAGCATTGGCATTCTACGAAAGATAGAGGGGGAAAACTGAGTAGTATCAAAAAACCAAGGGGAAAACTGAGTAGTATAAATATGGAAAGTGAGTGTCTTGTACAATGAAATACATCATGGGATACATCAAATTATGCCTAGATAGATCCACTAGAGTTCATTGGATGTGTTTTTCTTCTCATAAACCACACGAATCCACTACAGTTCATTGCATGTGTGTTATTGTCATACACCACATGGATCCACCAATATCATTGCATGTGTGTTCTTTTCATAAACCACATGTTGACCCACTAGTGTCATTGCATGTGTGTTCTTTTCATGAACCACATATGGATCCACCAGTGTCATTGAATGTGTGTTCTTTTCACAAACCACATAAGGATCCACCAGTGTCATTGGATGTGTGTTCTTTTCATGAACCACACCCAGTGTCAGTGCATGTGTGTTCTTTTTCACAAACCACATATGGATCCACCAGTGTCATTGGTTGTGTATTCTTTTCATGAACCAACCACAGCTAGAGTCATTGAAATGTGTGTTCTTTTCACAAACAGCATATGGATCCACCAGTGTCATTGAAATGTATGTTATTTTGACAAACCACATCTAGAGTCACTAGATCTCTCTTCTTTTCACAAACCACATATGGATCCACCAGTTTTATTGCATGTCTGTTCTTATCATTAACCACAGCTAGAGTCATTGCATGTTTGTTCTTACCACAAACAACATATGGATCCACCAGTGTCATTGCATGTGTGTTCTTTTCATGAACCGCATATGGATCCACCGGTGTCATTGCATGTTTGTTCTCTTCACAAACCACATGTGGATCCACCAGAGTCATTGCATGTGTGTTATTTTCATGAACCACATAAGGATCCACCAGTGTCATTGGATGTGTGTTCTTTTCGTGAACCACACCTACTGTCATTGAATGTGTGTTCTTCTCACAAAGCACATATGAATCCACTAGTGTTCATTGCATGTGTGTTCTTCCACAAACAACATATGGTTCCACCAGTGTCATTGCATGTGTGTTCTTCTCACAAACCACATGGATCCACCAGTGTCATTGCATGTTTGTTCTTTTCACAAACCACATGTGGATCCACCAGAGACATTGCATGTGTGTTGTTTTCATGAACCACATATGGATCCACCAGTGTCATTGGATGTGTGTTCTTTTCATGAACCACACCTAGAGTTAGTGCATGTCTGTTCTTTCACAAACCACACATGGATCCACCGGTGTCATTGCATGTTTGTTCTTTTCACAAACCACATGTGGATCCACCAGAGACATTGCATGTGTGTTGTTTTCATGAACCACATATGGATCCACCAGTGTCATTGGATGTGTGTTCTTTTCATGAACCACACCTAGAGTTAGTGCATGTCTGTTCTTTCACAAACCACACATGGATCCACCAGTGTCATTGCATGTGTGTTCTTCTCACAAACCGCATATGGATCCACCAGAGTTCATTGCATGTGTGTTCTTTTAAGAAACCACATCTGGATCCACCAGAGTTCATTGCATGTTTTTTTCGTTTCACAAACCACAGATGGATCCACCAGTGTCATTGCATGTCTATTCTTTTCACAAACCACATATTGATCATCCTGTGCCATTGCATGTCTATTCTTCTCACAAACCACATATGGTTCCACCAGTGTCATTGGATGTCTGTTATTTCCACAAACAACATATGGATCCACTAGTGTCATTGCATGTGTGTTCTTTTCATTAACCATAGCTAGAGTCATTGCATGCCTATTCTTTTCACAAACCACATATGAATCCACCAGAGTCATTGCATGTGTGTTCTTTTCCTTAACCACATCTAGAGTCATTGCATGTGTGTTCTTCTCACAAACCACACATGGATCCATCAGAGTCATTGCATGCATTTTCTTTTCATTAACCATAGCTAGAGTCATTGCATGTCTGTTCTTTCCACAAGAACATATGGATCCACCAGTGTCATTGCATGTCAGTTCTTTTTATTAACCATAGCCAGTGTCATTGGATGTGTGTTCTTTCACAAACCACATGGATCCACCAGTGTCATTGCATGTGTGTGTTCTTTTCACAAACCACATCTAGAGTCATTGCATGTGTCCTTCTTTTCACCAACCACATATGGATCCACCATTGTCATTGGATGTCTGTTCTTTTCACAAACCGCATCTAGAGTCATTGCATGTGTGTTCTTCTCACAAACCACATATGGATCCACCAGAGTTAATTGGATGCCTGTTCTTCTCACAAACCACAGCTAGAGTCTTTGGCATGTCTGTTCTTCTCACGAACCAACACATGGATCCACCAGAGCCATTGCATGTGTGTTCTTTTCACAAACCACAACTAGAGTCATTGCATGTCTGTCTTTTCACAAACCACACATGGATCCACTAGTGTCATTGCATGTGTGTTCTTCTCACAAACCACATATGGATCCACCACAGTTCATTGCATGTCGGTTCTTTTCACGAACCACATAAGGATCCACTAGAGTCATTGCATGTGTGTTATTTTCATAAACAATAGCTAGAGTTCATTGCATGTGTGTTCTTTTCACAAACCACAACTAGAGTCATTGCATGTGTGTTCTTTTCACAAACCACATCTAGAGTCATTGCTTGTGTGTTCTTTTCACAAACACCCTCTGGATCCACTAGTGTCATTGCATGTGTGTTCTTTTCACAAACCACATCTAGAGTCATTGCATGTATGTTCTTCTCACAAACCCACATATGGATCCACCAGAGTTCATTGTATGTCTGTTCTTTTCACAAACCATAGTTATAGTCATTGCATGTATGTTCTTCTCACAAACCACACATGGATCCACCAGTGTCATTGCATGTGTGGTCTTTCACAAACCATATCTAGAGTCATTGGATGTCTGTTCTTTTCACAAACCCACATCTAGAGTCATTGCATATGTGTTCTTCTCACAAACCATATATGGATCCACCTGACTTCATTGCATGTTTTGTCTTTTTCACAAACCACAGCTAGAGTCATTGCAAGTTCTGTTCTTCATCACCAAACCACACATGGGATCCACCAGTGTCATTGATATGTGTTCTTTTCACAAACCACATCTAGAGTCATTGGATGTCTGTCTGTTTCACAAACAAATATTGATCCACCCGTGTCATTGCATGTGTGTTTTTGTTTCTTTTCACAAACCACATCTAGAGTCATTGCATGTGTGTTCTATTCAAAACCCACCTAAGGATCCACCAGTGTGATTGCATGTGTGTTCTTTTCGCAAACCACAACTAGACTCATTGCATGTCTGTTCTTTTCACCAAACCACATATGGATCCACCAGTGTCATTGCATGTGTGTTCTTTTCACAAACCACATATTGATCCACCAGAGTTCATTGCCATGTCTATTTCTTTTCACAAACCACATATGGATCCACTAGTGTCATGCATGTGTGTTTCTTTTCACAAACACCACTATTGATCCACCAGTGCCACTTCATGACTGTTCTTCTCACAAACCACATATGGATCCACCAGTGCCATTGCATGTATGTTCTTCTCACAAACCACATATGGATCCACCAGTGTCACTGCATGTGTGTTCTTTTCACAAACCACATGTGGATCCGCCAGTGTCATTGCATGTGTGTTCTTTTCATTAACCATAGCTAGAGTCATTGCATGTGTATTCTTCTCACAAACCACATATGGATCCACCAGAGTCCATTGCATGGTGTGTTCTTCTCATAAACCGCAGATAGAGTCATTGCATGTCTGTTATTCTCACAAACCACACATGGATCCCACCAGTGTCATTGCATGTGTGTTCTTTTCACAAACCACATCTAGATGTCATAGGAGGTCTGTTCTTTCACAAACCACATATTGATCCACCAGTGTGATTGCATGTGTGTTCTTTTCACAAACCACACATGGATGCACCAGTGTCATTGGATGCGTGTTATTCTCACAAACCACATATGGCTCCACTAGAGTTCATTGCAGGTGTGGTTTTCTTCTCACAAACCATCCATGGATCCATCAGAGTCATTTCATGTCTGTTCTTTTCATTAACCATAGCTAGAGTCATTGCATGTCTGATATTTCCACAAACAACATATGGATCCAACTAGTGTATTTGCATGTCAGTTCTTTTCATTAACGATAGCCAATGTCATGCATGTGTGTGTTATTTTCACAAACCACATGGACTCCCACCAGTGTCAATGCATGTGTGTTCTTTTCATTAACCACATCTAGAGTCATAGCATGTGGTCTTCTTTTCACAAACCACATATGGATCCACCAGGTGTCATTGCATGTGTGTTCTTTTCATTTAACCATAGCTAGAGTCATTGCATGGGTGTCTTTCTTCACAAACCACATATTGGATCCACCAGAGTTCATTGCATGTGTTTTCTTCTCATAACCACAACTAGAGTCATTGCATGTGTGTCTTTTGACAAACCCACATATGGATTCCAACCAGTGTTATTGCATGTCTGTTCTTTTCACAAACCACATCTATAGTCATTGCATGTGTGTTCTTTTCACAAACCACACATGGATCCACTAGTGTCATTGGAT
This sequence comes from Avena eriantha, assembly GCA_910589775.1. NCBI lineage: Eukaryota > Viridiplantae > Streptophyta > Magnoliopsida > Poales > Poaceae > Avena > Avena eriantha. The sequence goes on from CAJUXJ010002489.1 coordinate 57,634, forward strand.
GTGTGTTCTTCTCACAAACAACATATGGATCCACCAGAGTTCATTGCATGTGTGTTCTATTCACAAACCACCAGCTAGCGTCATTGCTTGTCGTGTTATCGTTCTCACAAACCACACATGGATCCACCAGTGTCATTGCAGGTGTGTTCTTTTCACAAACCACAGCTAGAGTCATTGGATGTTGTTCTTTTCACAAACCACATCTAGAGTCACTCCTGTGTGTTCTTCTCAGAAAACCACATATGGATCCACCAGAGTTCATTGCATGTCTATTTTTCACAAACCATAGCTAGAGTCATTGCATGCCTGTTCTTCTCACAAACCACACATGGATCCACTAGCGCCATTGCATTTGTGTTCTTTTCACAAACTACATCTAGAGTCATTGGATGCCTGTTCTTTTCACAAACCACATATTGATCCACCAGTGTCATTGCATGTGTGTTTTTTTCAGAAACCACATCTAGAGTCATTGCATGTGTTTCTTTTCACAAACCACATATGGATCCACCAGTGTGATTGCATGTGCGTCTTTTCATTAACCACAACTAGAGTCATTGCATGTCTGTTCTTTTCACAAACCCCAATGGATCCACCAGTGTCATTGCATGTGTGTTCTTTTCACAAACCACATATTGATCCTCCAGTGCCATTGCATGTCTGTTCTTCTCACAAACCACATATGGATCCACCAGTGTCATTGCATGTTTGTTCTTTCCACAAACAACATATGGATCCACTAGTGTCATTGCATGTGTGTTCTTTTCATTAACCATAGCTAGAGTCATTGCATGACTATTCTTTTCACAAACCACATGGATCCACCAGAGTCGTTGCATCTGTGTTCTTTTCATTAACCACATCTAGAGCCATTGCATGTGTGTTCTTCTCACAAACAACACATGGATCCATCAGAGTCATTGCATGTCTGTTTTTCACAAACCACAACCAGAGTTATTGCATGTCTATTCTTTCCACAAACCACATATGGATCCACCAGTGTCATTGCATGTTATTTCTTTTCACAAACCACATCTAGAGTCATTGCATGTGTGTTCTTCTCACAAACACATATGGATCCACCACAGTTCATTGCATGTCTGTTCTCACAACCCACAGCTAGTCATGGCATGTCTATTATTCTCACAAACCACACATGGATCCACCAGAGTCATTGCATGTGTGCTCTTTTCACAAACCACAACTAGAGTCATTGCATGTCTATTCTTTTCACCAACCACATCTTGAGTCATTGCATGTGTGTTCTTCTCACAAACCACATATGGATCCACCAGAGTTCATTGTATGTGTGTTCATTTCACAAACCCCAGCTAGAGCCATTACATGTCTGTTCTTCTCACAAATCACACATGGATCCACCAGTGTCAATTTTATGTATGTTCTTTTCACAAACCACATCTAGAGTCATTGGTTGTCTATTCTTTGCACAAACCACATCTAGAGTCATTGCATGTATGTCTTCTCACAAACCACATATGGATCCACCAGAGTTCATTGCATGTCTATTCTTTTCACAAACCACATATGGATCCACCAGTGTCATTGGATGTCTGTTCTTTTCACAAACCACATATGGATCCACCAGTGTCATTGCATGTGTGTTCTTTCCATGAACCACAATTAGAGTCAGTGAATGTCTGTTCTTTCACAAACCACACATGGATCCACCAGTGTCATGTAGCCTGTTCTTTTCACAATCCATAGTTAGAGTCATTGCATGTGTGTTCTTTTCACAAACCACAGCTAGAGTCATTGCATGTCTGTTCTTTCACAAACCACATCTAGAGTCATTGCATGTGTGTTCTTCTCACAAACCACATATGGATCCATGAGAGTTCATTGCATGTGTGTTCTTTTCACAAACCACAACTAGAGTCATTGGATATCTATTCTTTTCACAAACCACATCTAGAGTCATTGCATGTGTGTTCTTCTCACAAACCAAATATGGATCCACCAGAGTTCACTGCATGTCTGTTCTTTTCACAAACCACAGCTAGAGTCATTGCATGTCTATTCTTCTCACAACCACACATGGATCCACCAGTGTCATTGCATGTGTGTTCTTTTCACAAACCACATCTAGATTCATTGGATGTGTCTCTCTTCACCAACCTCTTGTAGTGTCACCCGACCTCGAGTACACCCAAGCCGTGCGACCGTCGATCGTTGTGCCTTCTCTCCAGGCGAGAGTCGTGCCGCTTGTCAACCTACTGGTCAAGATATTTCCACGCAAGGTGGGCGATGAGGGGGAGGCCGAAGCCGATGTCTCGAGTGACTCCGCCGCAGAGGAGGAAGAAGAAAACCTCCACCAGGCGAGCACCAAGGGTGCCACTGGGATGGCATGATCCTTATCCATGTAACGCTTGTGAAGTGCTTTAGGACTTTATCATCTCTTTGCTAAGACTTGTAAGGGTACTTTTCCCGCAAATGGGTCTTAACTGTCTGTTGTCGCTTTTCCGGCTTCCAAAGGATGGAGTGCCAGCCTATTGATTCCTCGTGGAGGGGGGCTGGGGGCGTTGCATCCTGCGGGGGCCTCTCGTGGGGTTTCCTTTGAGGCGCCTCGCTTCCCCCCTCGCCAGGGAACCTCGCGGCTCACGTCTCCCCATAGGCGCCTCGAGAAGGCTGCCGTGGGTTCTACATGTCGCGTTTCGTCCCGTAAGTTCCCCGAGGAGGAGCCTATAGGACACATGCTTTCCCGTGTAGTCCCTCGTAGAGGCGACCATAGCTTCCGCATGCCGTTTGAGGGATTGTCTCAAGGGTCGCCCCGCTTGTCCCTAGCCGGAGAGGTCGCAGGACTTGTACCTGTCCCATTGGTCCCTCAAGGAGGAGGCCGTAGGCTCTGTACGTTTGGTTCCGCCCCATAGGTCCCTCGAGGAGGTGACCATAAGGCACGTACTTTCCTTGTATAGTCTCTCGGAGAGGTAACTGTAGGTTCCACACACCACTTGAGGGGTAGTCTCAAGGGTCGCCTCGCTTGTCCCCTGCCGGGGGAGGTCGCGGGGCTTGTACCTATCCTGTAGGTCCCTCAAGGAGGAGGTTGTAGGCTCTGTACGTTCCGTTCCGCCCCGTAAGTCCCTCGAGGAGGTGACCCGTAGGGTGCGTATTTCCCCTGTATAGTCCCTTGGAGAGGCAACATAGGTTCTGCATGGTGTATGCTTTCCTTCACGCATCGTGTGAGGATTATCAAGCACCAGGAACCATGGGTGAGGTGACTTATCACTGGAGCCAGTTCGCAAGTTCATAGCTCGACACTTTAGGCCCCAGTGCTAACCGAGGGTGGCAATGGCAGCGTAGCAGTAGATACCGTGCCCAGCCCCCGCTCACATGGTGTGCGAAAGGGAGAAGAACCACAAAAGATATACGAAGACGCAAACGAGGGAAGCCATCGGGAGAAAAACTAAAAAAAGAGCCATTGTTCTGAAATTTCACACCATCCTGGGGGGAGTTATTTGTTACCGCTGCCACCGTGAGTGGAGCTCATGGGGTAGCACTTACGAAGGTGTTGTGCATGTTCTAGGCGTTGGGGATCAGGGCGCCTTCCCCCGTTTCTAGCCACACCGCGCTTGGACTCGTGATGTGCATGACCCAGAAGGGCCTCTCATATCAGGGAGAGCTTGTGGATCCCCTCACGGGGAGAGATGCACGAAGGACGAGGTCCCCTAACTCCAGGGTGTGTTCTCGTATGTTGCGACAGTGGTAGAGACATAGTTCTTGCTGGTATCTGGCCGCTCACGTATTGACCTTGTGGCGGGCTTCGTCGATAAGAGTGAGGGTCATTCATGGCGTAGTCCTCCTGCGCCGCCTCGTTGAAGGCGAGCTTCGGGGGATCCATGCTTGAGTTCTGCGGGAATGACAGCCTCAGCGCGTAAACAGGAAGAAGGGGTATCACCAGTAGGCTGGTTGCGGTGGTGTGGATGGACCACAACACCCCTGGTAGAGCGTCCAACCAACCTCGCCCACATCCTTGAGCTTGCAGCAGAAAACTGTTGGTCTTGAGCCTTTTAGGACCCCGCATCTGCTTGCTCCGCTGTTCGTTGCTGTAGGGGTGGGCGACAGACGCGTAGCATATCTTGGTGC
>CAJUXJ010002490.1:0-20721 GCA_910589775.1 Avena eriantha
GACTGGTTTGGAGCCTTCTATTTGGTAGACTATCACCAATTTAAATGGTCGTTATGATTAAATTCTGATGCAAAAAATTACAGGATTGCCAACTCAGCAATATCACCTTCATATCATGTCCACGTGTCATTTTCTTCTTACTTGTCATGTCTTCATGGCATGGACCACTAGGGTGTTGGCATGAGAAATTATTTTAAAAAAAGGAATGGGGGAGATCAAACTCACCACCCTCGCCGACTTCCATGGGATCCTAACCAGTACACCAGTCGTGTCATTCGTGCTAGTAAGGGAGCTTGGGCACTTTAATCACCACCGCAGTGCTATAGCATGAAAATTATTGCAACAAAAATAACAAACGTGGGGGTCGAACTCAACACCTCACCCACTACACACGCGCACAAAGGAACATAACCACTTCCCCACACGATCATTTGTGCTAAGTTCGGATCTCGGCCTCCTGTAAACACGTTTTATTTTCGGCTATAGTAAACAAGGAAAATTCGAGCACAGGAATAATATGGCAAAAAAAGAACCCCTCCAGAGCTTGAACACACAACCTCATTCTCTAAACAATGTCACTTAACCACCACAATATTGTATGATATTTGTCAAGTTATCCCTCACGAACTATTTAGACATATAAAAGTCGGGTTCGGCCTGGGCAGGAGAAAGCCAATTTTTTTCCTGGTGGTTTTTTCCCTTGGCTGGGCCAGCGGCCCATAGACCATTAGAAAGTCAGTTTTGGATGAGAATTGTGGGCTTCTTATAAGTTTTGAGCCCACATAATTATAGGGGCTTCAATTTTTTTAGGAACTCTACAAATATAATCCAACTTCAATTTTGCATATGACCTCGAATTAAGATGATATAAATATCATTTTGGTTCATCTCAAAGATATGTATAACCTTCATGTTGGCGAGTTTCTCATTTTATGTCACCCCGGGTGTATGCTTTATCTTTTTTGTTCTAGTGCTCTCAAAATGCAATCAAAACGGCGACATAAAGGTTCTTAGCTAGGGGACGAGCCTCGCTAAAATAGAATTAGATCTCTGATAAAACAGCATATTGTGAGCATAAAAATGATTATTTTTAAAAATCATGAGCATCCGATCATGTACCTATAGTTCAAATCGGACCCGCTTCCTACCGATTCGATAGTAATTTCTGTTTTTTGCCAGGGGTAGATGGAAAGGTTTTAGATACCTCAGTTGGGACATTGTCCATGTAACATGGACAAGTATTTTTGAAAAATAGGGTGGTCCCATTTTGAAACTGTCACTTGGTAGTTGCTTAACAAAATGCCCATTTTTGGCACTCGGAAAATAGAAAATGGCTTTTCTGTGCGGTGAAAAGGAAAACTTACTCCTACAATGTTGTTCGCCATCCCAAGAGACACGTGTGTGCACACTACGGACACATTATCACAAACTATACCTCGATTCAGGCCATAACATGGGTCTTTTGACATGAAAGCCATGAAACCTCGAACATGATAGGTCATTTCTGTGAAGCTTTTTTCGAGATATCTACAATATATCAAGTTTAATATGTTTCCTTGCAAATATGTCACATATTACGATGCCACGGGAAGGATTTACCTTGTTCGGACCGTTTTTAAATTTCTTATGCCCGTTTTAATCTATGGTCAAAACAACGACATAAAGGTTCATAGCTAGGGGACAAGCCTCGCTAAACTAGCATTGGATCTCTGATAAAACAGCATATTGTGAGCCTAAAAATGATTTTTCCAAAAAATCACGAGCATCCGATCATGTACCTGTAGTTCAAACCGGACCCGCTTCCTACCGATTCGGCAATAATTTGTCTTTTTCGCCAGGGGTGGATGGAAAGGTTTTAGATACCCCAGTTGGGACATTGGCCATGTAACATGGACTACTATTTTTGAAAAATAGGTTGGTCCCATTTTGAAACTGTCACTTGGTAGTTGCTTAACAAAACGCCCCGTTTTTTGGCACTCGGAAAATAGAAAATGGCTTTTCTGTGCGGCAAAAAGGAAAACTTTCTCCTACAATGTAGTTTACCATTTCAAGATACATGTGTGTGCACAATACGGGTACAATATCACAAACTATGCCGCGATTCAAGCCATAAATGAGTCTTTTGACCCGAAAGCCATGAAACCTCGAACATGATAGGTCATTTCTGTGAAGCTTTGTTCGAGATATCTACAATATATCAAGTTTAGTATTTTTCCTTGCAACTATTTCACATAATACGACACCACGCAAAGGGTTTACCTTGTTCTGACCGTTTTTGAATTTCTTATGTCCGTTTCAATCTATGGTCAAAACAACGACATAAAGGTTCTTAGCTAGGGGACGAGTCTCGCTAAACTAGCATTGGATCTCTGATAAAACAACATATTGTGAGCCTAAAAATGATTTTTTCAAAAAATCAAGAGCATCCGATCATGTAGCTGTAGTTCAAACCAGACCCGCTTCCTGCCGATTCATCAGTAATTTGTCTTTTTCGCTAGGGGTGGATGAAAAGGTTTTAGATACCCCAGTTGAGACATTGCTCATGTAACATGGTCTAGTATTTATGAAAAATAGGGTGTTACCATTTTGAAAGTACCACTTGGTAGTTGCTTAACATAACGCCCCATTTTTGGCACTCGGAAAATAGAAAATGGCTTTTCTGTGCGGCGAAAAGGAAAACTTCCTCCTACAACGTCGTTCGCCATCCCAAGATACACGTGTGTGCACAACACAGGCATATTATCACAAACTATGCCGCGAATGTGACCATAACATGTGTCGTTTGTTCTGAACCCTGTAGAATAGAGCCAACCAATCAGAAAAGAGAACCAGACTACCCACGGATCGGCCCATTGAAGCAAATTGCAACCGTTCATATGGCCCTCATCCAACGCTCGCTGTCATAATGCACCCATTCTTCAGACGTGAATTGAGCAAAATGCCATATAATTTCCGGTCTTGCAGCACACAAATACAAAGGGGTAGTTTGGTGAAATCTCCACACCAGAGATCCTGTATCCTGTAGAGATCGAGGGGGACATTGGCGCCCCAAACCCTAATCCCCTCAAAGCATGAGATCATGTCCCTGCTGCCTCTATCTAGATCCCCTCGCCTCCCTCTTCTCCTCCACCACACCAGACGCACCGACGGCCCCAGCGCTGCTCCTCCACCACACCAAACACACCGATGGTGATGCTCCTCCACTACACCAGATGCACCGACAACTCCACCCAAGGAACCATCGCAACACGGATGGTTTGCTCGCCGGAGCGCGTGTGCATCAGCGCCACGATGCGCGGCGCTCCGTCGAGCTCGCTTGTCCGCGGAGTGGAAGATCAACACGCGAAAGGCCAAGAACTGCGCCGGCAATGCCTCCTGCCCGGTTTCCCTACGACCAGGCTGAGAACTGCGACTGCCTGCAAGGTAAGCCCCTTCCTCCCGTGTAGATCTAGTTCCCTCGGTTAGAATGCAGCAATTAATAGAGTAAATTCATTGATCTCGTGCCCTCCCGTGTAGATTGTAGCTCTCTTCCCAGCTCATGGTCGCGCTATCCCCACCGCATGTCGTCTCCCTCGATCTGAAGCCGGGCAAGGCCGCCCTCACGTTGTGGTATATTTTTTTGCTACCGATCCATTCTAGGAAGTGGATATTTTTTTGCTATACATTTTGGTTGATCTATTCTGGCAAGTGGGAAATAGATATTCATTGGCCACGAGTAGAGAACTAGAGATTATACGGTAGATATTTATTTTGGTTGACCATTTTTATAGAACTTCATTGTGACAGATATGCTCGTTTGTACAGATATGTAGGCACATAGTAATTTTCTCCTGAATACTGTACTATGCTAGAGTAGCTTATTGGGGAAGTCAGAACTGACTTTGTGCTTCATTGATAGACATGAGTAGATCAAAACACTCAAGCATAAAACCACTGGAGATATATCTTGCCTTGTTAATAGTACTCATCTCAGCTAAACACTACACAGGTGGAGTTATTGGCTACATATATTTTATAGTTGGTGTATTCTGTAATTAGTATGTGTGTATTTGCAGCGTGCCGAAACAAAGTGATAACACCTTGCACTAGTCAGTATCTTCTATGCTCTATTACATTTTACAACATTAGACCTTCTATGCTCTCTTATAAATATCTGGTACCTTGCACTTGTTTCAAATTTGCTTACTTCCAACAATAGTAGCTATGCTACCATATACTCCAAGGACTATGTATACTCAATAAGTAGCTATAGCTGTTCTCTAGGAAGTGTAGTGCAGCTTTGCTTGATGATAGGCATTTGTGTAGTGCATCTTTGCTCTAGTTGATAACTTCACTGCCTTCCTCCATATGGAGGGAATATTGAACAATGGTTGTTATATACTCTAATATTAGTATATAGTACATAATGGTTTCTCATGCTAGCTTTGCTACTCGATGGCTAGGAGCATACTTGCTAGGTTAACATGTGGTGTTCCACATGGATGTCTGCTAGTGCTAGCTAGCTCGTTCCAACACAGAGATAGATGCTTGCTTGCCATCCTGAATTTTCTTCTTAGTTACCCTTCTAATGGTCACTCTATTGATTTTATTGGGTCACGCATATTTTCTGATATCTCTCTACTCCCTCTCTTTTATTATTGTCTCACAGGGTCGGCTATTGCCACGGGAGGAGCAGTGCCAGCATCATGAAGATTGACAAATTTGACCCCTCCTGGAACGAAGACGGCCTTCTAAAGGTCACCTATAGCATATTTTTGTTCTTCTTACCTGATTGCTTTTATTTTACTCTGATATTATACAAGAGATGGTGATCTTCCTCTTATTGTGGCAACTACTTTGCAACCCATAGATCCTATATAAGGTGTTACAAAATTGAATGGCGACGTGACTAATACTAGACAACGGTAGTACTAGTAGTGAAATTGTGTACCAGAAATACAGTTACAGTTCCATGCATGCTCTTGTACTTGAAAGTTCATCCTTATATTCCCAGCACCTGATAGCACATCTATAAAAGTACTAGTATATTTAATCATTTTTATGCTTGTTTAAAAGACAAGTATATTGGATCACTTATGATACATAATCAGTTCAGCGTCAGAAGTTTAATGCTTACCTGTGCCTCTGCTTGCTTTTCTATGTCTACAGTCCCCTCCATCAATTGACTTAATTCCCTAGAGTCAGTTTCCATGCTTCATTTTATCCATTCTATTTAGAAGACAACATGTGTACATATATAGTACATGTCTTACTCTGCTTTTATATAAAAGTATCTGCTATCCATAAATGCATTCTTCACTTGAGTATCTGCTATACATAGATTTGTTATTTACTTCTCAGTCACAACTACTGTTTTGAATAAAAATTGAAACATTTATTCGAGTAACTTTGTGCTCCTTCACTACTGCTAGGAGGGTGTCAAGGTTCATGCATCTTCCTTGGAAGTTTTCACTGCTGTTGTTCTTGTCTTCTTGGCAGGTACGTCTGCGCTCTATATACATCATTCCTATTTCGCCAGTCCTCTTTGTGCTGCTTGCTATGATGTCATGTAGGTTCTGCATGAAGATTGACAAATTTATGTATCTATCTAGTATCTCCGTATAGTTTGATATCTTCTTATGTAGTTTAGTCAGTAAATAAAAATGTATATGACCGTGCTGGAGTGTACATAAGCTCATCTGGGCATACTAGAGCATATGCGCAATCAGATAATTAGTTCCATATTCCTTTGAAGAAGCATGTAGCATTGTTTGCATGTTCCTGTTTCAATACAAGGCTAATATTTCACTTAATTCCATGTCAGGTCCATGTATGCTAGACTCACTTGTTCCTTTGAAGAAGCATGTAGCAGCAAACAGCCGTAGGCCGTCGAAAGGAGCCAATGAAGAACTGGACCGTAGGGTGGCGATGCAGGCGAGCGGTACTCTTCTAGCTTGTGTGTAACTTGTGCTGTAGCTTGTGCTCCGATGTGTGTGCTGCTTGTTGTAACTTACTTAGCATTTTATGCCTTACTATCTTGGTTGTTAACGCAGATGGTATCTTGTAATCGTAACCATTTTTTGTTCTTCTCCTAGTGATAGTAGGTATTGTGTAATCATGGTAATGTAATGAGCTTAATATTAGACAAATCTGGCATGATTGATGATTTTATTGATTATTGAGTCTCAAAATGTGCAAATTGAAATATGTCCGAAACTGACTGGTCGGAATTGACCTTTTTGGCTATAAAAAGGGCCACGGCCCAAATAATATTGTCTCAAACATTATCCAAAAAAGGACCGTGTAAGGCCAAAGCCCAAAAAGATATGAATCATGGAAAGGCCAAGGCCCAAATAGAAGTGGACTGTGTTTCAAAAAAAAATCGACTGAGTGAGAATAGCCAAGCGGACCGTGTTTAAAGGCTGAAATTGTTGGATTTGGCCCATATAAGGCATTGAACTGGACTGGGCTGAATTTGATCTACGACTATTTGATTTGGTCACAGATTTGCCATGTAGGATCAGCCACGTAGGATATGACGTGGACATGGTAGACAGTCTGTGACCAATACAGTTGGTCATAGAATCTGTGACCATCTATATTAGTCATAGACGTCTATGACCAATTCAGAAGAAAGGTCGTGGTGTTTAACTAGTGACCCTCAGCTTTTGACCTTCTGTATTTGGTCACAAAAAGGTCACAAATTTAAAACTATGACCTTTCAGTGACCAATATGGAGGGTCATGTATCAACAAATTTCTTGTAGTGCCACTACCCCGTGTCGACAACTCCCTCCTAGGGATCTCCGCTGTCCCCTGGCCCACCACTCCCGCTCGTCCCGCTCCTCTCTCCCCACGGTGACCCACCCTCCCCATCGACCGAGCACCGCCGCCAACCTCGCCTCTGAGCAGAGCCGCCGCCACTGGCCTCGGTCCCCATCGACAGGAGCTCCCCGCCGCCGCGGTTCGTCCTCGCCGCCAATCTCCCAACCCCGCGCTTGCCGCTAGCGGGACCGCCTCTCTGTTGAGCCTCGCGCCTCGGTTGGTCGCCAGGGCGTCATCCACCTCTCGCCTCACCGACCCTCCTCTTCCTCCCCGAGCATGTCCGCGTCTCCACGCCTCCCCGGGACGGTCTCTGCCACGCGGGCATAGCGCCAGCGCTGCTGCCGGCGCCGTGCCCCCGTGCGCCCCGTGGCCACGCGAGCCCGGCCTCGCATCTCTGCTTGCTGGCCGCAGCCCTGACCAAGGACGACGTCGCCTTGGAGCTGCGACCTTGGCCTTTGTCCCCACCATGTCCCTGCCAAGCTCGCCCCGGCCTTCCTCGACCCGCTCCGGCCTCGTCCCCGGTGACCGCTTCTCCTGGTCCTCTCCTCTTCGGCCCTCTCGCCTTGAGTTACCACCGTCGTCCCTACTCCGGTTGCGCCCGATGCCCATCGCTGGCTTCCCCTTCTCGTACGTCTCCTACCGCCTCCTCCCCGAGCCTCTTCATCCGTGAGCCGCGCACGCCTGATGCTGGTCTCCTCTTCTGCCATCCTCCTGCGAGCAGCGTCGGTGTCGGCCCCGTCTCCGGCCTCCCTCTGCTCCAACTCGACCGGAGACCGCGCCCTCCAGTTCGACACCGTCTGCCGCGACCCCCCTCCGGTCTCTGTATCCTGTTGTTGCTGCTACTTCTACACGGTTGCAACTCATGAGCCAAAGAGGCGTGGTACTAGTGTTTCGATGATGCATGTGACTAAGTCTGGCATGGTGTCATGAAGTGAAGTGGTTGCTGCAAGTGTGTTCTAAGCAAGATCTTCGTCCTATCGGTTTTTCTGTTTCGTTGAGATCATCATGCACGATACCAAGTCCTTCGCTGACCATTGAAGTTGGAATCCGAAGAGCTAGATCGTGGTACACCGAGTTCTCCTTCATGGAAACCACAAGACCGACGCCACGAGAAGTAACAACCAAGATGCCAAGTTCGGCCGACGACAAAACCGACACGAGTCTAGACCAGAGGAGCTATGCATGACCACAGCGCCGAACCAAGACTGACACCGTCACCCAAGAACGCCGACAAGGATGCCAAGTTTTCCATCCTAGATCCGATGCGCCGGATCGACAAGATCTCCTTCCCAAAGTCGATGACCCAAAGACCACCGGTACCCGATCCATTCAAGTTCGCCATCAACAGCAAGATTGACCGCCTGTTACCCAAGTTCTCCGCCGCGACACGACAAATTCTCCATCTTGTATCCGAACCTCGCCGTCCCCGTCGAACCATGAAGACCGAACCCCTCGGAACGCCAAGTTCTTCCCGGAGATCGATCCCCCGAACCTTCCGAGCCCCAGACCTTCGCCCCGATGTGATCCCCTTTCTATGACCCTTGTTTTTATAATATTGACATATACTTGTTGCATATTAAATCACCCATACTCGCATACATGTTTACTTGTTGGGGGTACTTTGTCGTTTCACCTCATATTAAATATGGAGACTATATGCAGACTATTTTAGTCTTATACATCGTCTCCATTTAAATTTGAGTAGCAAACCGATGCCATGTTTGCCTTGTTAAGACAACATTTAAATTGCGGGGTAGTTAAATAACATGAACCTTCTAATTAATCGTCGGGACCCCGGTTCCGCTTAATATTGCCTAGGCGCATCGCATCTTTGCCATGTCATGCATCATATCATAAACATGCCGATTCTTCTGCCATAGTATTAAATATTGCATCCGGTGTTTCTTTTAGTGCTTTGCTTCTTCGCGGATTAGGCCGTTGAGTGGATGCGAGTATCGACAAGTTCTCTGGATATGAACCTTCGGCAGTGTTTCCCAGGCGAGCATTCTCCCTCTTTCTACCTATTTTGCATTTATAGTCTTTATTTCCTCCTGTTGATCTATTGCTATCTGTGTCGCGATGCTTTAGTGTTCCATACCAGATATATCCCGTGCAGCCTCTATATTGCCTTGGACACCTCCTATTACCTATGTTTGGTAGATAGCAGGCCTTGCGAGTCGTAGTTGCTTGCTTAGGTGCGATCTCGTGTTGTCAAGTACCAAAGTTGTTGGAATGCTGGCAGATGTTTATGGCGGAGATGATCATGTCTTTAACTACAACTATTAAATTTCCGTGATAACTAATGAAAGAGGCACCGGTGGGCAATACATGCTATTTGGTTTTTATGCCCACTTGTGTCCTGTAGGCCCCAAGTACTTAATACCTGTTCCTTGACTATTTGCACTATCCACATACGGGAGACTCTATGAATCCCCCTTAGCCACAGCTTGATTTATTTCTTATTTCTTGGGGCCACAAACTAGTTTGGGGCTTTATTACTATCCTGTACTTATGCCATGTTTTACTCCTTTATTTAAAATTGTGCGTGGAGCACCTGTACTGTTTTGGATCGTGCCACGTTTTCACGGTATCGATAAGCCCAGTCACACTTTCGGGTTCTCAATCGTTTACAGCCGTCGTCACAAACCCTGGGTCCGTTCCGGAGGCGTCCCACTTTGTTGCGGGTAGCTTAGTGGGGTGGCCCCCTGAAATATTTTATGAATTCTGTGATTGCTTTGTCGTGAAAGCCTCGTTGGGTTTTGATTTGGTTTTTCCGAGGTTGATCGTGTGTGTGTTGCTATTTGTGCACCCCTGCAGGGTAAATCTTTCTGAAAGCCGTGTCCGCGGTTATGGACGACTTGGAGCATAGTATCTCGATCATAGACAAGTATAACTAAAGTAGTGCTATAAATTTGACTTAATATATGACTAGTAATCAGATTCAACTATCACGTTATGGATATTAAAATGCCAACAACTGGTGGATCTAGGGTTGTTTTGTGACATGCTGTACCTGCCTAGTAAGTATTGCAACTCCAATGGAATGTGATAAAAGTGCCAACAACTGCTGGGTTTTGGGATTCCTCAGGACAATTATATCTGACTAGTAAATGTTCCAACTACAACGGAATGTTAACAAAAACTTCCCACTACTTATGCTATCAGGATGACTCGTGCTATATATCTGACTAGTAAATGCTGCAACTATAATGGAATGAGTAAAACTGCCAACTGTGTGAGTTCCTTTGTCCGACTTCCTCGTTTGGTCTCGAGGGGGAAATACCAGGATGGGTATGTTTGGTGTTAGTATCAGGTAGGCTCTGAATAGGTCTTTCTTATCCCTCAGTAATAGCCGCCAGTGATACTGAGTCTCTATAGGTTGTTTAGTGCTGCTGCGCTACCGCTTCAGTCCACCATACCTATGTAGGCGAGAGCCGCGGAATTCTAGCCTCGCCGTGTACTGGCCTCAGTACTGATGCTCCTCTTTTTCCTTTGCCCTTTGTCGGCACCCCTTTTGTTTTAGCAGGTTGAGATCGACGTCGTTAGCAGGGTTACCCTTCCGGCTTGGCCTGGGCAGGGTTATGGATGCCATTGGTTATTCTCCAGGGCTCTTAGCCCCATTTGCCTCTTGTCCGTAGTCGGACGCTCTATCGTTTTCAAGGTGATTTGAATCTTTGTATACTATATCTGTATTCTTGACTCATGGAGTCGTTGTTGTATATATATGTTCTGTGGGTTCCATCATGGACTAATGTGGTATTACTACATTTTCCACCCGCACAAAAGTGCCTGGTGGGCGTCCTTGAATCGTTTCTATGCGGGTTTGGCGGAAAGGGCTAAAACTTGCATATGGCCGATTCGAGGGTGTTACAGAGTGGTATCAGAGCTCATCAGTTACGATACCCACTGGTCCAGCCTGTAGGATAACCTAGCTAACGGATGATGTAGAGTGTCGAAACTATTTTCGCAAATCGGTTGGATAGATCGGATTAGATCTGCTTTTACTCCTTACCCTCTGCTATTCTCCTCTTACCTCTGCGTGTTTTAAATCTGCTCTCTTATCTTTTCTTCGAGTCCAGGAATTCTCGTGGTTGGGTTTCTGTTGTACCTTTAGTGTTTCGCTTCCTCCTTTAGTAATGGTGCTTCTACATCTGGTCTTCGTGCTATCTGAGGATTCGCTCCTCTATTAGACTTCTCGTTGTTCCTCCTTTGTGCCTTCCGGTGTTTTCGACGCGACGGCATCATCTACGCCAGATCCGATGCAGAGCCTGCATCACCCCTTTGTTTCGAACCTCGCTTGTCGAGATTTTCAGTCTGATTCCGAGAGTTGGTTGTATCATTCTGCTAATTCACGTACGGAGTAATGATATAAGTGTGGGATGGAGTCGCGACCATGCCACTACTCTTATCATTCACTTTTGTATATTGAATCGGTGGATCCAGCAATTTTACTCCGTCCTCGGAAGTTAGAGGTGGCTTTATCTTCTGATACCTCTACCTTCGCCCTTTGTTCCCGGAGTGTTCTCTCGACGATCACGGACAACGACCTCTTGTTAGTGTTGTCGCGAGGATCTACACGAAGCGTGAAGATTCAGATCGCCGACCTTCTTCCCGGTACCATGAGGCGGATCTCGAGGGCGATATCCCTTGTTAGTGGTGTCGAATTGTGGCATCCCCCTAAAACCACTACCAGAAAATCGCTGTGTTTTTCGTGCATTGCATCATCACGACCGCATGCTCATGTCATCATGCCGCATTGCATTTGAGCATCATCATCATCTTGCACGGTTTGTTTAAAAACTATTTTCTGAAAGCCTATTTTTGTTTTCTAAATACCCCGTCTTTATTTCAATTATAAAACTAGGGTTTTCCGGATATCTTGTTTTGCCTAAAAATTTACAAAAGGCTTTTAAAACAAACATATAATAAAAACATTTTTTTATAAAAACCTAGGGAGGCCGCCACCGGCCAGGCCCAAAGGCCCGGCCAGCAGCAGCCTAGTACCTAGTTTAATCAAACCCTAGTCCTGACCTTCTTAGCCCTAATCCTCCCCCACTCCCTCTCCCCACCTGCCTACCTTCCCTACAGCCGCCACTACCCAACTCTCGCGCACCTCCCCTCCGCATGCAGCCGGGCCCGCCGCGCCAGCGCTGCACTGCACAACAAGCCACACACGCACCCGCCGCTGCACTGCGACACAACGCGCGCGTAGCACGCCTCGCCACCAACCGCGCGTGCTGCCCTGCCCAACCCCCACCCCACCGACCGACCGCACCCCACCTGGACACGATCCACCACACGGCCTCGATCCCCACCCGACGCACGTGCCCATCGATCCACCCAGGCTCCTCTCTCCCCGCAACCCACGCCCCAGCGCATTCCCCACCAACCCCCGACCTCCCTCGCGAGCGTCGTCGCTCCTCTACCCTACTCGCTCGCAGGCTCCACCTCCAAGCATAGCCGCCAGGAGGATGCCCGCTACCGTCCCCACCGCAACGCGCCTGGCCCCTCACCGCATACTGGTCACGAGCGACGCGACGCCCACCTACCATCACACCCGACCCCACCTTCCCAAGTCGCGAGTGACGCGGCTCCCACCCTATCGCGCCCAACCCCTCTCGCCTCGTTCCCACCTACCGCCCATGTCCCCTCACTCCTCGATCGGATCCACTACCCCGTGCCGACAACTCCCTCCTCGGGATCTCCGCTAGCCCCTAGCCCACCACTCCCGCTCGTCCCGCTCCTCTCTCCCCGCGCGTGACCCACCCTCCACATCGACCGAGCACCGCCGGCAACCTCGCCTCTGAGCAGAGCCGCCGCCGCTGGCCTCGGTCCCCATCGACAGGAGCTCCCCGCCACCGCGGTTGGTCCTCGCCACCCATCTCCCAACCCCGTGCTTGCCGCCAGCGGGCCCGCCTCACTATTGAGCCTCGCGCCTCCATTGGCCGCCAGGGCGTCGTCCACCCTTCGCCTCGCCGACCCTCCTCTTCCTCCCCGAGCATGTTCGCGTCTCCACGCCTCCCCGAGCCGGTCTCTGGCATAGTGCCAGCGCTGCCGCCGGCGCCGTGCCCCCGTGCGCCCCGTGGCCGCGCGAGCCCGGCCTCGCATCTCCGCTTCCTGGCCGCAGCCGTGACGAAGGACGACGTCACCTTGGAGCTGCGACATTGGCCTCTGTCCCACCATGTCCCTGCCAAGCTCGCCCCGGCCTTCCTCGACCTGCTCCAGCCTCATCCCCGGTGACCGCTTCTCCTGGTCCTCTCCTCTTCGGACCTCTCGCCTTGAGTCGCCACTGTCATCCCTACTCTGGCTGCGCCCGACGCCCATCGCCGGCCTCCCCTTCTCGTACGTCTCCTACCGCCTCCTCCCCGAGCCTCTTCATCCGTGAGCCGTGCACGCCTGATGCTGGTCTCCTCTGCTGTCGTCCTCCTGTGAGCAGCGTCGGTGTCGGCCCCGTCTCCGGCCTCCCTGTGCTCCAACTCGACCGGAGACCGCGCCCTCTAGTTCGACCCCGTCTGCCGCGACCCCCCTCCGGTCTCAGTATCCTGTTGTTGCTGTTGCTTCTACACGGTTGCAACTCGTGAGGCGAAGAGGCGTGGTACTGGTGTTTCGATGATGCATGTGACTAAGTCTGGCATGGTGTCATCAACTGAACTGGTTGCTGCAAGTGTGTTCTAAGCAAGATCTTCGTCCTATCGGTTTTTTTGTTTTGTCGAGATCATCGTGCACGATACCAAGTCCTTCACCGACCATTGAAGTCGGAATCCGAAGAGCTAGATCGTGGTACACCGAGTTTGCCTTCATGGAAACCACAAGACCGATGCCACGAGAAGTAACCGCCAAGATGCCAAGTTCGGCCGACGACAAGACCGACACGAGTCTAGACCCGAGGAGCTATGCAAGACAACGACGCCGAACCAAGACTAACACCGTCACCCAAGAACGCCGACAAGGACGCCAAGTTCTCCATCCTAGATCCGATGCGCCGGATTGACGAGATCTCCTTCCCAGAGTCGATGACCCAAAGACCACCGGTACCCGATCCATTCAAGTTCGCCATCGACGGCAAGATCGACTGCCTAGTACCCAAGTTCTCCATCGCGACACGACAAATTCTCCATCTTGTATCCGAACCTCACCGTCCCCGTCGAACCATGAAGACCGAACCCCTCGGAACGCCAAGTTCTTCCCAGAGACCGATCCCCCGAACCTTCCGAGCCCCAAGACCTCCGCCCCGATGTGATCCCCTTTCTAAGACCCTTGTTTTTATAATATTGACATATACTTGTTGCATATTAAATCACCCATACTCGCATACATGTTTATTTGTTGGGGGTACTTTGTCGTTTCACCTCATATTAAATATGGAGACTATATGCAGACTATTTTAGTCTTATACATCGTCTCCATTTAAATTTGAGTAGAAAACCGATGCCATGTTTGCCTTGTTAAGACAACATTTAAATTGCGGGGTAGTTAAATAACATGAACCTTCTAATTAATCGTCGGGACCCCGGTTCCGCTTAATATTGCCTAGGCGCATCGCATCTTTGCCATGTCATGCATCATATCATAAACATGCCGATTCTTCTTCCATAGTATTAAATATTGCATCCGGTGTTTCTTTTAGTGCTTTGCTTCTTCGCGGATTAGGCCCTTGAGTGGATGCGAGTATCGACAAATTCTCCGGATATGAACCTTCGGCAGTGTTTCCCAGGCGAGCATTCTCCCCCTTTCTACCTATTTTGCATTTATATTCTTTATTTCCTCCTGTTGATCTATTGCTATCTGTGTCGCGATGCTTTGCTGTTCTGTACCAGATATATCCCGTGCAGCCTCTATATTGCCTTGGACACCTCATATTACGTGTTTTTGGTAGATAGGTGGCCTTGCAAGTCGTAGTTGCTTGCTTAGGTGTGATCTCGTGTTGTCAAGTACCACAGTTGTTGGAATGCTGGCAGATGTTTATGGCGGAGATGATCATGTCTTTAACTACAACTATTAAATTGCCATGATAACTAATGAAAGAGGCACCGGTGAGCAATACATGCTATTTGGTTTTTATGCCCACTTGTGTCCCGTAGGCCCCGAGTACTTGATACCTGTTCCTTGACTATTCGCACTATCCACATACGGGAGACTCTATGAATCCCCCTTAGCTAGAGCTTGATTCATTTCTTATTTCTTGGGGCCACAAAGTAGTTTGGGGTTTTATTACTATCCTGTACTTATGCCATGTTTTACTACTTTATTTAAGATTGTGCGTGGAGCACCTGTACTGTTTTGGATGATGCCACGTTTTTGCGGTATCGACAAGCCCAGTCACACTTTCGGGTTCCGAGTCATTTACAATCGTCGTCACAAACCCTGGGTCCGTTCCGGAGCCGACCAACTTCGTTGTGGGTAGCTTAGTGGGGTGGCCCCCTGAAATATTTTATGAATCCTGTGATTGCTTTGTCGTGAAAGCCTCGTTGGGTTTTGATTTGGTTTTTCCGAGGTTGATCGTGTGTGTGTTGCTATTTGTGCACCCCTGCAGGGTAAATCTTTCTGAAAGCCGTGTCCGCGGTTATGGACGACTTGGAGCACAGTATCTCGATCATAGACAAGTATAACTAAAGTAGTGCTATAAATTTGACTTAATATATGACTAGTAATCAGATTCAACTATCATGGAATGGATATTAAAATGCCCACAACTGGTGGATCTAGGGTTGTTTTGTGACATGCTGTACCTTCCTAGTGCCAACAACTCCAATGGAATGGGATAAAAGTGCCAACAACTGCTGGGTTTTGGGATTCCTCAGGACAATTATATCTGACTAGTAAATGTTCCAACTACTTATGCTAGAAGGATGACTCATGCTATATATCTGACTACTAATGCTGCAACTATAGTGGAATGACTAAAACTGCCAACTGTGTGAGTTCCTTTGTCCGACTTCCTCGTTTGGTCTCAAGGGGGAAATACCAGGATGGGTACGTTTGGTGTTAGTATCAGGTAGGATAAGAATAGGTCTTTCTTATCCCTCTCTAATAGCCGCCAGTGATACTGAGTCTCTATAGGTTGTTTAGTGCTGCTGCGGTGCCGCTTCAGTCCACCATACCTATGTAGGCGAGAGCCGCCGAATTCTAGCCTCGCCGTGTACTGGCCTCAGTACTGACGCTCCTCTTTTTCCTTTGCCCTTTGTCGGCACCCCTTTTGTTTTAGCAGGTTGAGATCGACATCGTTAGCAGGGTTACCCTTCCGGCTTGGCCTGGGCAGGGTTATGGACGCCATTGGTTATTCTTCAGGGCTCTTAGCCCCATTTGCCTCTTGTCCATAGTCGGACGCTCTATCGTTTTCAAGGGGATTTGAATCTTTGTATAGTATATCTTTATTCTTGACTCATAGAGTCGTTGTTGTATATATATGTTCTGTGGGTTCCATCGTGGACTAATGTGTAATGGTATTACTTCGTTTTCCACCCGCACGAAAATGCCTGGTGGGCGTCCTTGAATCGTTTCTATGCGGGTTTGGCGGAAAGGGCTAAATCATGCATAGGGCCGATTCGAGGGTGTTACAATGCATAGGTGCATTGTGAAAAGAGCACACATGCAATGACTCCAGTTGTTGTTAGTAAAAAGAGCACACATGCAATGACACTGGTGGATCCATGTGTGGTCTCTAAAGAGAACACACATTTCAATGAAACTGGTGGATCCATATGTGGTATGTGAAAAGAACACACATGCAATGATACTGGTGGATCCATATGTGGATTGTGAAAAGAGCACACATGCAATGACACTGGTGGATCCATATGTGGTATGTGAAAAGAACACACATGCAATGACTCCAGTTGTTGTTAGTAAAAAGAACAAACATGCAATGACACTGGTGGATCCATGTGTGGTGTCTGAAAAGATCACACATGCAATGACACTGGTGGATCCATGTGTTGTCTCTGAAGAGAACACACATTTCAATGACTCTGGTTGTTGTTAGTAAAAAGAACACACATGCAATGACACTGGTGGATCCATGTGTGGTCTCTAAAGAGAACACACATGCAATGACTCTGGTTGTTGATAGTAAAAAGAGAACACATGCAGTGACACTGGTGGATCCATAGGTGGATTGTGAAAATAAAACACATGCAATGACAGTGGTGGATCCATATGTGGTATGTGAAAAGAACACATATGCAATGACTATGGTTGTTGTTAGTAATAAGAACACACATGCAATGACACTGGTGGATCCATAGGTGGATTGTGAAAAGAGCACACATGCAATGACACTGGTGGGTCCATATATGGTATGTGAAAAGACCACACATGCAATGACTCCAGTTGTTGTTAGTAAAAAGAACACACATGCAATGACACTGGTGCATCCATGTGTGGTCTCTGAAGAGAACACACATGCAATGACAATGGTGGATCCATGTGTGGTCTCTAAAGAGAACACACATTTCAATGACTCTGGTTGTTGTTAGTAAAACGAACACACATGCAATCACACTTATGGATCCATGTGTGGTCTCTGAAGAGAACACACATGCAATGACTCTAGTTGTTGTTAGTAAAAAGAGCACACATGCCATGACTCTGGTTGTTGTTAGTAAAAAGAGCACACATGCAATGACACTGGTGGATCCATAGGTGGATTGTGAAAAGAACACACATGCAATGACTCTGAAGAGAACACACATGCAATGACTCTGAAGAGAACACACATGCGATGACTCTGGTTGTTGTTTGTTAAAAGAGCACACATGCAATGACACTGGTGGTTCCATTGGTGGATTGTAAAAAGAACACACATGCAACGACACTGTGGATCCATAGGTGGTCTCTGAAGAGAGCACACATGCAATGACTCTGGTTGTTGTTAGTAAAAAGAACACACATGCAATGACACTGGTGGATCCATAGGTGGATTGTGAAAAGAGCACACATGCAATGATACTGGTGGATCCATAGGTGGATTGTGAAAAGAGCACACATGCAATGACTCCAGTTGTTGTTAGTAAAAAGAGCACACATGCAATGACACTGGTGGATCCATGTGTGGTCTCTGAAGAGAACAAACATTTCAATGACACTGGTGGATCCATATGTGGTATGTGAAAAGAACACACATGCAATGATACTGGTGGATCCATAGGTGGATTGTGAAAAGAGCACACATGCAATGACACTGGTCGATCCATATGTGGTATGTGAAAAGAACACACATGCAATGACCCTAGTTGTTGTTATTAAAAAGAACACACATGCAATGATACTGGTGGATCCATGTGTCGTCTCTGAAAAGAACACACATGCAATGACACTGGTGGATCCATGTGTGTTCTCCGAAGAGAACACACATTTCAATGACTCTCGTCGTTGTTAGTAAAAAGAACACACATGCAATGACTCTGGTTGTTTTTAGTAAAAAGAGCACACATGCAGTGACACTGGTGGATCCATAGGTGGATTGTGAAAAGAACACACATGCAATGACACTGGTGGATCCATATGTGGTATGTGAAAGGAACACACATGCAATGATTCTGGTTGTTGTTAGTAAAAATAACACACATATAATGACACTAGTGGATCCATAGGTGGATTGTGAAAAGAGCACACATGCAATGACACTGGTGGATCCATATATGGTATGTGAAAAGAACACACATGTAATGACTCCAGTTTTTAGTAAAAATAACACACATGCAATGACACTGTTGGATCCATGTGTGGTCTCTAAAGAGAACACACATGCAATGACACTGGTGGATCCATGTGTGTTCTCCGAAGAGAACACACATTTCAATGACTCCGGTTGTTGTTAGTGAAAACAACACACATGCAATGACACTTATGGATCCATGTGTGGTCTCTTAAGAGAACACACATGCAATGACTCTAGTTGTTGTTAGTAAAAAGAGCACACATGCTATGAAACTGGTGGATCAATAGGTGGATTGTGAAAAGAACACACATGCAATGACACTGGTGCATCCATGTGTGGTCTCTGAAGAGAACACACATGCAATGACTCTGGTTGTTGTTAGTAAAAAGAGCACAAATGCAATGACACTGGTGGACCCGTAGGTGGATTGTGAAAAGAACACACATGCAATCACAATGGTGGATCCATATGTGGTATGTGAAAAGAACACACAAGCAATGACTCTGGCTGTTGTTAGTAAAAAGAACACACATGCAATGACACTGGTGGATCCATAGGTTGATTGTGAAAAGAGCACACATGCAATCACACTGGTGGATCCATATGTGGTATCTGAAAAGAACACACATGCAATGACTCCCGTTGTTGTTAGTAAAAAGAACACACATTCAATGACACTAGTGGATCCATGTGTGGTCTCTGAGAAGAACACACATGCGATGACTCTGGTTGTTGTTAGTAAAGATAGAACACATGCAATGACACTGGTGGTTCCATAGGTGGGTTGTAAAAAGAACACACATGCAATGACACTGGTGGATCCATAGGTGGTCTCTGAAGAGAGCACATATGCAATGACTCTGGTTGTTGTTAGTAAAAAGAAGACACATGCAATGACACTGGTGGATCCATAGGTGGATTGTGAAAAGAGCACAAATGCAATGAATCTAGTTGTTGCTAGTAAAAATAGCACACATGCAATGACACTGGTGGATCCATGTGTGGTCTCTAAAGAGAACACACATTTCAATGACACTGGTGGAATCATATGTGGTATGTGAAAAGAACACACATGCAATGATACTGGTGCATCCATAGGTGGATTGTGAAAAGAGCACACATGCAATGACACTGGTCGATCCATATGTGGTATGTGAAAAGAACACACATGCAATGACTCTAGTTGTTCTTAGTAAAAAGAACACACATACAATGACACTGGTGGATCCATGTGTGGTCTCTGAAAACAACACACATGCAATGACACTGGTGGATCCATGTGTGGTCTCTGAAGAGAACACACATTTCAATGACTCTGGTCGTTGTTAGTAAAAGAACACACATGCAATGACTCTGGTTGTTGTTAGTAAAAAGAGCACACATGCAGTGACACTGGTGGATCCATAGGTGGATTGTGAAAAGAACACACATGCAATGACACTGGTGGATCCATATGTGGTATGTGAAAAGAACACACATGCAATGACTCTGGTTGTTGCTAGTAAAAAGAACACACATGCAATGATACTGGTGGATGCATAGGTGGATTGTGAAAAGAGCACACATGCAATGACACTGGTGGATCCATATATGGTATGTCAAAAGAACACACATGCAATGACTCCAGTTGTTAGTAAAAAGAACACACATGCAATGACACTGTTGGATCCATGTGTGGTCTCTAAAGAGAACACAAATGCAATGACACTGGTGGATCCATGTGTGTTCTCTGAAGAGAACACACATTTCAATGACTCCGGTTGTTGTTAGTAAAAACAACACACATGCAATGACACTTATGGATCCATGTGTGGTCTCTAAAGAGAACACACATGCAATGACTCTAGTTGTTGTTAGTAAAAAGAGCACATATGCAACGAAACTGGTGGATCCATAGGTGGATTGTGAAAAGAAGACACATGCAATGACACTGGTGCATCCATGTGTGGTCTCTGAAGAGAACACACATGCAATGACTCTGGTTGTTGTTAGTAAAAAGAGCACAAATGCAATGACACTGGTGGACCCGTAGGTGGATTGTGAAAAGAACACACATGCAATCACAATGGTGGATCCATATGTGGTATGTGAAAAGAACACACAAGCAATGACTCTGGATGTTGTTAGTAAAAAGAACACACATGCAATGACACTGGTGGATCCATAGGTTGATTGTGAAAAGAGCACACATGCAATCACACTGGTGGATCCATATGTGGTATCTGAAAAGAACACGCATGCAATGACTCCCGTTGTTGT
>CAJUXJ010002491.1:0-25122 GCA_910589775.1 Avena eriantha
AAAGCAACAGATTATTGCTTTACGAACTGCGTGTAAAGTAAACAATACGATTGTTCTATGAACAAAGGATTGTTGTTTTCTCCCTAGTAGCAACAACACATCTAGTACCTTAGAGATTTCTGTCACTTCCCCAGATTACCAGAGGCATGAACCCACTATCGAGCATAAATACTAACTCTTGGAGTTGCTAGCATCTACTTGGCCAAGATAGCTACTAACAACGGAAAGCATGCAAGATCTCAAATAACAAAGACATGATAGAATCAATAATCAATCTGAAATAGCATCTCAATATCCATCGGATCCCCGCAAACACAACATGTATGAATTACAAATAGATGATCTTGATCATGAACGGAGCTCACAAGATCTAAACATGAAAGCACAAAGGAGGAGAAACCAGCCATCTAGCTACTACATGGATCCGTAGTCCAAGGATGAACTACTCACGCATCACACCGGAGGCTTGCATGGTGATGAAGAAGGCCTCCAGGGTGAATTCCCCTCTCCGGCAGGGTGTGGGAAGAGCTTCAGATCCCTCCCGATCTAGGGATGGAGATGACGGCGGCTACAGACTCTTTCGTGGATTTTTGATCGGGTACTTAGGTTTTCGTCCCGAGGGCAAATTATAGGCGGAAGGAGAGGCCGAGGGGGTGCGGGAGCCACCACACCACCCCCTGGCGCGGGCCAGGCCTGGCCGCGCGGCCAGGTGGTGTGGCCGGCCCCTGGCCCCTCTCCGTCTCGTATTCTGGCACTTGATCCCTTCCGGAAAAATAGGCACTTTGGCTTTTGTCCCGTCCAATTCCGAGAATATTCATTTTCTGACTTTCCTGGAACCAAAAACAGCAGAAAACAGGCAGCTGGCACTGTGGCTCTTGTTAATAGGTTAGTCCAAGAAATCATATGAAAAGTACTCCAAAGTTGGAACAAAACACAAGAAAGTGGATAAAACCAAGCATGGAACATCAAAAATTATAGATACATTTGCAATGTATCAACATCCCCAAGCTTAACTCCTGCTCGTCCTCGAGTAGGTAAGTGATAAAAAGAAATATTTTTGAGGTGACATGCACCATCAAAGACTTGATCAAAGTATTTGCAAAACATTCAAAGCTGGGATCATAGTACTTCAATCATAACATGAAAGACAAAGTTCTAGCAATAAGCAAAGAAACTATGATGCAACATGAAAAGGCACAAACAAAAGATTCATGAATAACAATGCTTTGCAAGACGTTTGTTTGTTTCACATAAAGAAAACATAGCATAATAGTATTCAGCTTGTCCCTCAATAGAGTAGCAAATATAAATGCATAGGACACCTTCAAAGTTCATAAGAGTGACTAGATACAATAGTTTAAAACAAGCAATAACAAGTTATGCATCAATCAACTAGTCTTGGGACAATGCACATAGAACTAAGAATGGCCACTATGCTCTCAAAGTAGGTGCATAAAGATAGAAGGTGGAGACTCAATATAATGGTGGAAGAAAGGCTTTTGTAAAAGGAAGTAGGGATTCAAGTCTCATAAAGAGCTTCCAAAAATTATGGTACTTATAGCTTTCAGCTCTCATTGCCCCTATCATAAGCATCTTGAAGTGATTAAGGTTAAAGTGAACAACTATGGTGTACATGCTTGACGAAGTATAAGTCGAAATCTCATGTCCCTTGTATACGAGGGCCGCTCCTCATGCTACTCAAGTTTAGTCACGGTAAGTTCTTGTCATTGTAAGTATATGTGTATCATGAGAACCGCCAACGGGGTACCCCTTGGATGATACGGAAGAATCCCCATATCAAAATGACAAGGCAAGCAGACAACGAGCATCTCAGCATTCTTCTATTTACCATGGGAATATGCTTTTTTCTCTCTTTCCTCTTCAGTATCTCTTTTTCTTTTTCTCTTTTTTTTCTCAATATAGGACTCTTTTTTTATAAGAAGAATGCTTCATAGACAGCTCATTATGGTTACGCTGCAGGTTTCCACCATGTCAGCATGGATTAGACCAGCGGCCCAGGCGTTTCTCTAACACATATACATAACTCCATGACTTACAAGCTCCCCTTTCATTTCACACCGACGACATCCATATACAAAAGAGCATGATATCAACTAGGTACAAGTACCAAGTGCAATGTTGAAAGCGTTCCCCATGAAAGCATGGTTCTGCTAATTCCCAACAAATAAGTGCAAGCATATACAACATAGAAGACCAATGGTTCAAGTTTATTAAGGGCAAGTAAAGTAAAGTGTGCCATCAAGTTCGTGAGAGCTTTAATCACTAGTTTTCTCATAACAAGTGGAAGGTAAACAAAAGCATGAATATACTTGGAATAGCATAAGCTAGTAGGTAGGTATGGTGGACTCTTTGGAATAACTTGGTTTAGGGAGTTGGATGCATGAGTGGAACTCATACTTTGTTGTGGAGGCTAGCAAAAGACTGGGAGCGACAAACTAAGAGAGCAATAATGGCCATAATCATGCAGAGCGACAAAACATCATTGATCAAAGCATAAAGTGATACTACAAGTTGAAAACTAAAGGATCATAAAGGCTATGGTGACTTGAGACAGTCATAACATGGTTGTGAGCATGTGCCAAGTCAACCCAAATAAAGCATCAAAGGAGAATACCACTATACTATTGCTTTAATATGCTAAAACAACGCATGATTCATCCAAGGCACATTAAGCAAATCTCAATTGTTTATAACAAGTCATGCTACAGCAAAGATACTAAGCATAAAGCCAAAACAATATCAAGCGCATGGCATGACAAAGCATAGGCCACAGTCAAAAACAAGCTCTTTTTACCACATAAGCATGAACTTTCCTACTCTTTTCCAAACCAAACCAAGCTATTTGCAAACCAATGTACGAAAGAGGGGATCCAACCAACTTATTCAGAAAACTAAGCAAACCAAGCAAACTAAAACCAAAACAAAAACGAAAAAGAAGACGCTCCAAGAAAAACACAATTGTGCATGAAACAATAAAATGAAGCGTTGGAAGAAACCTGGGATTTTTATTGATGAAGAAGGGGATGCCTTGGGCATCCCCAAGCTTTGGCGCTTGTACTTCTGGATATTTCTTAGGGTGACACGCATGGCATCCCCAAGCTTGAGCTTTAGTCCATCCTTCTTCTCATTACTCATTTCTTCCATACACCTGAAATTTTCCTTCATACAAAACTTCACACAATCTCATTAGCAACATTAGTGCCTTAAGATAAATAAGTCTCAAGGTTTAGTTATAACACCAAATAAACTTCCATTAGAACACTAGCTACTGTAGCACTTCCCTCAAAAGCTCAATTCCCCAAAGGAACTCAAGAAGGAACTAACAAGACGCAAATGCAGAAAAATGGCAAAATCTGTCAAAACCAGACCAACAGGTAAGAATTTTTTTAAAGACCTTATGTTGCTAAAATCAGAAAGTGTTGAACTAACGAAAGTTAGATAACACCTGGGGCAGAAGTACAAAAAATTACAGCTCAATCCGACGTACAGAGCTCTCTCAGGAATTTTTACGGTGAAGCATAGAAATCTGTTTCGGGACAGCAACTTTCCCAATCATTACTTCACTCTCATTAGAGGTTGCTCTTGGCACAAAAGCAAATAAGAAGGATAAGGAGAGGTTATTACAGAGGTAATAACTTCCAAGACTCATCTAAAACTCTTGGGTTATCTCCCAACAAGTACTTTTCTTTAACGCCTTTAAGTTAGGCATAAGAAGCAAAGAAAGAATCAAGTGTTCTCAAATGAAGAAGCATTAAGACCAACTTTCTTGCCCTTACCTCTCTTATTATTATTCTTAACCTTTGGGAAAATATGATTGTTTGGTGGAGAATAAAGGTGCATGGTCCCCTTTCCCACATCTATTATAGCTCCAAGAAGTTCCAATAGGGACCTTCCAAGTGTAATTTGTCCGTTTCCTTCACATTCAATAACAAGATTATCAATAGAATAGTTTTCCCAAGGATCTTGTAAACACTCCTTCAGCTATTCCAAGAGGTAATATGGTAGTATTATTAGTAAGAGATATTTATTTTCCTCCTTCAGTGAGCCCCCAAGTATTCAGAGAATTTATAGATATCTTTGGGCATAAGGCAAGATTTAGACATGATATCACAGCGAGCTTGAAAGTTTCAGCGTTTATCTCAATCTTTACTGTAGGGAACCACTTTTATGGTTCAAAGTTTATTGGAACATAATCGTGATGCTCCCTAAGCGTATTATAGCACCCTTCTAATCTAGTAGTGCTAGCCTCAAGAGTATCCAATCTAGCAAATATTTTTGCGAAAGAAGTATCAGTTTGGCTAGGCAAGTTGTAAGTGAAGATCAATTACTTTATAGCATTAATAGCATCATACTCATTACAATGGAGGAAATCTCCTCCCACAACAACATCTAAAGCATACCTATAGAAAAGAGCAATTCCGAGGTAAAAAACTGCTAAGGAACAAGCTTTGAGTCATTTTAGGCTCAGTTTTTTCATGTAGATCAGAGATTCTAGACCAGGCTTCCTTAAAACTTTCCTCAATTGACATAGTGACTGGAGCAAGGCTAGACATAGTGACAACCTAAAGGAGGCTTAATTTTTTATGTTTTTCAAATAAGAAAGCAAACAAGCAAAACTATTTTTTTGTGTTTTTGAAGAACAAAACAAGCAAACAAAGCAAAAAGAAACTAAGAAAAGCAACAACAACAAAGTAAAGAGATTGGTTATGAGGGACTCCCCTTGTGAGATGTCCTTGACTCCCCGGCAACAGCGCCAGAAAAATCTTTGCTAGCTCGTGGTTGATGTAGATCCCGTTGGGAACCCCAAGAGGAAGGTATGATGAGCACAGCAGCGAGTTTTCCCTCAATTATGAGACCAAGGTTTAATCGAACCAGTAGGAGCAAGAAAATACCCCCAAGGTGTTACTAGCTGAGCTTTGGCAGGGCGCACTACCGGTGCTAGTAGCAATGTGAGACCTGCACAATACAATCACAGAACTTTGTGCCCAACTTGCGATGAGGTTGTCAATCTCACTGTGTTTAGCGGAAAACAAATGATTAAACATATCGAATGGAAAGAAGTAAAAGTTTGCAGAAAGTAAACACAAAGCAGTAAAAAGATTGTAGATTGTATGTAAAGTAAAAGGACCGGGATCCATAGTTCACTAGAGGTGGCTCTCCTTAAGATGGATAACATGTTGGGTGAACAATTACAGTGGGGGCAATGGACAAACATCGAGAAAGAAATACATGCATATACTAATCATCTTGACTCCTTTGAGACTTGATTGGGCATTACAACATTATACATAGACCGCGATCCAACTGCATCTATGACTAATAATCCACCTTCAGGTTATCATCTGAACCCCCTCCAGTATTAAGTTGCAAGCAACAGATATTGCTTTACGAATTGCGTGTAATGTAAAAATACGATTGTTCTATGAACAAAGGATGTTGTTTTCTCCCTAGTAGCAACAACACATCTAGTACCTTAGAGATTTCTGTCACTTCCCCAGATTACCAGAGGCATGAACCCACTATCAAGCATAAATACTAACTCTTGGAGTTGCTAGCATCTACTTGGCCAAGATAGCTACTAACAACGGAAAGCATGCAAGATCATAAATAACAAAGACATGATAGAATCAATATCAATCTAAAATAGGATCACAATATCCATCGGATCCCCACAAACACAACATGCAGAATTACAAATAGATGATCTTGATCATGAACGGAGCTCACAAGATCTAGACATGAAAACACAAAGGAGGAGAACCAGCCATCTAGCTACTACATGGATCCGTAGTCCAGAGATGAACTACTCACGCATCACACCGGAGGCTTGCATGGTGATGAAGAAGGCCTCTAGGGTGAATTCCCCTCTCCAGCAGGTGATCTAGGGATGGAGATGACAGTGGCTACAGACTCTTTCATGGATTTTTTGATCGAGTACTTAGGGTTTTCGTCCCGAGGGCATCTTATAGGCGGAAGGAGAGGCCGAGGGGTGCTGGGGTCGGCCAGACCATCCCCTGGTGTGGGCCAGGCCTGGCCGCGCGGCCAGGTGGTGTGGCCGGCCCCCAGCCCTTCTCCGTCTCGTATTATGGCATCTGATGACTTCCGGAAAAATAGGCACTTTGGCTTTTGTCCTGTCCAATTCCGAGAATATTCATTTTCTGACTTTCCTGGAACCAAAAACAGAAGAAAACAGGCAGCTGGCACTGTGGCTCTTGTTAATAGGTTAGTACAAGAAATCATATGAAAAGTACTCCAAAGTATGGACAAAACACAAGAAAGTGGATAAAACCAAGCATGGAACAACAAAAATTATAGATACATTTGCAATGTATCAGTAATCATGTTGAATTATGGCCAAAGCAGACAGCAAAGTTCAGCTTCATGGATGAACGTTGCATCATGGTTCCTATAACATGTGATAATCAGCTAATTGGGTTGATGAAAAGGTATGCTTCGGCTGCCATGTTTGAGCTGAAATGTGATGTATTGGATGTGGAAGCTGCTGCAACTGGGAGAGTCGCCCTTCTATTCTTGGATAGGGTGGTTGCTCGAACCCAATTAGCTCCTGGTAAGCAAAGGTCGCTTGGGTTCGCATGTTTATGCTGAATTGTAATTTTTATTTTATTTACTCTGTAGATATTGGGCAGTTATGCAATAGTCTTGTTTTTTGACAGGAAGCGCCACAAGGTTAGAAACATGACTGCCGGGTCAGTCATTTTGCTGCTCGAAGAAATTAAAAACGAGTGGAAAGATGATGCTGGACACGATTTTGGTGCCTATTGTCCCGGTGATGTAGAGTACGTGAAGCTAAGAAAATTGGTACCGAGGAAGAGGAAGAAGGCAAGAAATGAAGAAGCCAGTGGACGTGAAGGCTTGGCACCCAGGCTGCGGAAGAAGGCTGCTGGCAATGAAGATGCATAGTAATGTGTTGAACTTGAACCTATATATGTAATTCTGTTAAATTCTAGAGCTCTGTGTGTGGCACGTTGCTGGGGCGAAACAATCTACCCACGTTCTCTGAGTAAAATGTACCGTGACTTAGGGTTTGGAAACGCCCGAGTCAGTAGTTGAATCCGAAATTGTGATTGTGCCATACTATCTGAAAACAAGGATCCACCGGTTCCATGATTGCTGAGGGGCAGGAGGTCTCCAAATACGACGGAATGTTAGTGGCACGGAAATAAATTATTTAAGCTGCCACACTCCACGAAGCAGCAACTTATTTCAGATGCTGCACAATGACGTGGCAACATAAACAATAATGTTCTCACCGATAATTCCCATATGAGGAGGACATCGGTACCACTTTCTGACCTAATCTTGAGCCCGTCTATCTCACCGCCTCTCTGCTCCTGCATCCCCTGCATTTGGCGAAGCTGCCGGATCTCCAGTAACCGGGTGTACGTGCTTCCACTTTATAAATTATGGTTGTGCCATTTGCATGCGGCACAATCCACGTAGATTACGTTTAAACAAACCAACAATGTCAGAATAGACTAGTAGAAAAGGTGTCTTTGGTCCACGGTCACGTTCCCAATCCGGGACAAAGCTCTAAATCGAGGCAGAAATTGATCTAAATCACAAATTCTTCCAAAAATTAATCAAGACAGAGATCTAAATCGAGGCATTTCATTACTTCAACCACAAATTCTTCTAAACAAAGGTGCGATTTCACATCCTACATTAATTCAACCACTAGTCAACAACTTCACTTCCGCTGCCACTGTCCTTCGAGCCGCCGGCTTCCTCATCGCTATTGGAGGGAACCTCCACGATTTCCGCATTGTTCACGAGACGGAGAACCTCTTCGCGGCGAGCGACGGCGATGACGGTGTACTTGGTCCGTCCAGGGATGGACCAAAACCTCTCCCGCCCTTCTCGGTTGCAGAGATCCCGATGCACCACGCGCCCGTCAATGATGCGGTTTCCAATCTTGGCCTTCCGCTCCTTCTTGAATAGTGCTAGCCAGTACGGGCTGGTCGCCGCGTACCGGGGCAGCGCCCTCTTCCACGCGGGCATCTGGCGGCGGCGCGCCGCGATTTCGCACTCCATCTCGGCTCTACCAGGGAGCGGAGCCACCGTCACCCCCATAGACCTGATGCGCCATCCGTGGGGCACCGTTGCGGCTGACGGCGCGAGGATGTCGAAGTTCGCGAACATCACCGCCTCGTAGAAGTTCAGATCGGGCATCTCCATGGCGGCACGGTGGAGATTGGAGAGGGATCGAGGGGATGGACGACGAAGCGATGACAAGGTGGAGATTGGAGAGGACGAGGGGATGGACGACGAAGTGACGCGCTGTGGCGTCTCCTATTTGTACACGAGGACGACGAAGCGACGGGCGGAATATCCAAGGGGAATTGGTCAGACAAAAGAAGTAATGCGGGGTCAGACTAACGGGAGAGCAATTTTGTTCCTCCCTGGACTCCAGGACCAATAGTTCCGACCGCTAGGTCAACAAGTACAACTATTACAACTTAAAAGGCACGGAGCTTAAGCTAAATAGAACTAGCTATCACACATCTCCTTTATCTTCCTAATCTTAGCCCGATGCGCATCTTCCTGTGAGAGCAAGGATCGAATCATCTACTCCTTCCTTTTAGCATCTTCCTTGCACAACTTCAATTGTTTCTCTGCATTTTTCCTCATGCACTTGTCAATATTCGTAGTTGTGAACTACAGGACTTTGGCCTGGTGGAGATCATTCCTTGCTTGAGTCAGTTCTGAAGGGAATATGCCCGAGAGGCAATAATAAAGTGGTTATTATCTTATTCTATGTTTATGATAAATGTTTATTTTGCATGCTATAATTGTATTAATTGGAAACGTTAATACATGTGTCTTTAATAAACAAAATACAAAGTTCCTAGTAATGCCTCTCATATAAACTAGCTCGTTGATTAACAAGATGATCAAGGTTTCCTGATCATGGACATTGGATGTTGTTAATAACGAGGTCACAACATTGGTGGAATGATGTGATGACATTCATCCGAAGTATAGCATTACGATCAGAGTCATTATGTTTATATTGCTATAACATCATACAGAGCAATCTTAGTCCTTAGACCATGAGATCATGTTGATTGCTAACGCCAGAAGAGTATCTTGCATCAAATGTCACACTGTAACAGGGTGACTATAAAGGTGGGTTCAGTGCTACGAAGGTGTTATGTTGAGGCTCATGGATCAAGAGTGGGATTTTTCCATCCCGATGACGGATAGATATACTCTGGGCCCTCTCGGTGATATCGCATTGAAATAGCTTGCAAGCAAGTGATGTGATCACTAGAATGTTATATGACGGGAACGAGAAAAGAGTGCATGTTAGTAACGAGATCAAACTAGGTATTTGGATGCAAATGATCGAATATCGGACATGTAATATATCGCGAGACAAAGGGATTTAGTTACGATGTTAAAGGTTCACACGATCACAAGGGTCATCGTTGAATGTGTGGGAGTCAGTACGGATCTCCATGTCCCGCTGCTGATTATTGATCGGAGAGGGGTCTTGATCATGTCTGCATTATTCGCGAACCGTAGGGTGACACACTTAAGGGATACCGACACCATTTGGAGCAAATATGTTTCAGATAAAGATTTAAGAAAGCGCTGGAATCATTTCGATGGAAACCAGAATTGTTTCGGGTGAAATTGCTGAAACTGGTTCTGCATGTGATATTGAAATGTTGTAGGGGGTTTTATGTGAATGTTTGTTAATTAATGTAATTAAAAAAATTCTGAATAAAATAAATAAAATAGTTTTATTTAATGAGAGCTTGCATTAAATTTGGTGGAAATTTAATGCATGTGTGAGTGCAATTTTGAGTGGAGGCTTTTTTATGGGAGTGGGAGCTCCACCCACATGAATGTGGAAGAGGTGGGGGCACCACCATGGCTGCCATGCCATGGCCCTTGGGTGCCCCCCTCTTCCCTATAAAAGGCCCCCCTCTCCTCCTCACAACACACACCTCCTCGTGAAGGATCTCTCTCCCCCTCTAGTTATTCCCCATGGTCTCGGATTAGCGAGATACATGTTCCCGGTGGCTTTATTTGGAAAGGAGTTGTTGATTCCGCTGCTTTGCTAGAGCGAGGGACGGAGGTTGTCGGGGTACCTGACGTGTGTGTGATCACGGATGCACCGCTGCTTTGCGGTGCTGGACTTGGTGGTGCTAGACTTGCTGGAGCTGGATCTGATGGACGTGTTGGAGCCAGACCTGCTGGACTTCATCACGATCTTGAGATCTGCAAGTGTACGACTACATCATCCACGAGTTCCATCTCGTTAACAAAGCTTTCTTGTCTTCGAGGGTAAGTTCTCTATGGATGAATATCCACCCGTTGCTTGTATCTAATAGATAGATCTTGGCTATAGTTCCCATCGTAGGAAATTTTTTGTTTTCTATGCTGCGAACCCAACGGTGGTATCAGAGCCTGATCTATGAGTAGGTGCTTTGCACGGGTAGTACACATATGTTTATATGTGGGCGATGATTATCATGTTATTGCTTCTTTCATGTATTTTGGATATTGGTGGCATAGTGGGATGAAGTGGCCCGGACCAACCTTACATGTCATCGTACATGAGACCGGTTCCACGACTGACATGCAACTAGTTTTGCATAAGTGGCTGGCGGGTGCCTGTCTCTCCTACTATAGTCAATATCTGATTTACAACGAGTTGCTAATAACTTGGTTATCCTTGTTGTGGTTCATGTTCATAGGTAAGACCGGTTCTATCTCCGAAAGCCCTAAGCCACGTAAAACTTGCAATTGATAAATTAGAGGCGTCTAGTTTAGATCGTTGCTAGGCTAGTGTCCTGATATGGTATTTTTGTAAGTAGATGTATGATAGATACTCTTACAACACACTTAACGTGTAAGTTCCATAGACCTTGGTCTTACACAAAAAGGAATTATAGAGATCATACCACGATGCAAATTATAGAGATCAAATGCATGGACCATATCATCTCACTTTAGACATTAGATGTTTGTATCTTGTAGTACTAGTTTGGCGCTTTTGGTAGCATTGTAAGATGATCCCTCATTTAGATATCAAGATAAAATGTGTTCTTCCTTTAGTATGCACCGTTCTGTGGATCGTGTTTCGAGACATCACGTGATGATCGGGTGTACTCGACTCCACTCTTTCATACAACGGGTGTAAGAAAGTTTTACACACGCGGAATACTAAGGTTCTTACTTGACGAGCCTAGCATGTACAGACATGGCCTCGAAACACGGACCCAAAGGTTAAGCATGAGTCATATAGTTGATGTGATGCCCATATTGATGCTCGCCTTTGAAGCTACACCAACTCACGTGATGATCGGACTTGGTGTAGTGGATTTGGTTCATGTAATCACCAAAAAGGCACGAGGGATGTCGTTTTTGAGTGGGAGTTCATTTCTAATTTGGATTAGTCGAACTCAATTTATCATAAACTAAATCGAAGTGAATTTGCATAATTTGTTGTAGTCATTGGCATCTGTTCACTACCTTATGTTTAGTTTTAATTGAGATAATAAAACTATAGAATTCTGGATATTTACTTTACAAACTGGTATCGTATTGTTCTAAATGTCAATTTAAAGTTTAGAAGTCATATTGCAAACTTTCAGCAAACTCTATTTACTCCATAAAGTTTAATAAGTAGTATTAAATTAAGAGTAAGAATTCCAATGTTAGTATCTAAAGTATCATGTTTGCCTCCATGATTATTGATATTCAAAAGTTGTTTTAATATCAAGATTATCGGAGCTGAAAAAATTGTTTCAGAAACCATCATGTGTGGAAGATATTGTGATATCTGAAACAATGTTTTTGGTTGCAGTATGATAGAGTATAATTTAGCAAAATACATGTTCTCATATTGTATGAAAATTTGTGAAGGATGGAGATGCTAGGCATCTAGATCTCCCAAAAAGGTTTTGGGAACTAACATTATACTTGTGATTCTTTCTTATAGGCTATAGTAGCTTGATCATGAAAGTTGTCATGATAATGATGAATAGAATATGTAAGTAAATTTTTTACTACACTAATAGATTACTAAAGAATGGATTTTTGAAAGAACACCAAACATTTGATGATGGTGATCCACTTCAAAGTGCAAGTCCAAAGGTATTAGTATTTGACTATACACGCTTTGTACTATGTGTCATGTGAATGACACCACTATTGATGTTGATAGATTCTTTTAAAAGAAAAGGAATTGCTGAAAGTGAATCTATAAAATATTTGGCAGAAAAGAAAAGGTTGGAGATGTCCAACTTAGGTATATAGAAGATATACATGTTATGGCAGTATTCTTTGCTTGTTAAATAATGTGGTTCTTAGGTATTGGATACCGAATTGGTTGGTGTGAAGTGTCATACAGAACAACACAATTCATGAACTGCAACAGCCAAAGTAACTAGCAAAAGAATATGTGATGATGTTCATCGAAAACAAATAAAGAGTTATTGTGTTTTTCGTTGTCATCAAACCTAGCCTTCAAGATTTGTTTTTAACAATTCATGAACTGCAACGGCCAAAGTAACTAGCGAGATACATGTTCCCGGTGGCTTTATCTGGAAAGGAGTTGCTGCTTCCGCTGCTTTGCTGGAGCGAGGGACGGAGGTTGTAACATCCCAAAACTCTAATCCAAGTGATCAAGATCCAAATCATCAAAATTTAGAGTTAACAAAAACTTTTCCAATTAAAATTATTAAAGCATTCATATGTGTGTGCATTCAAATAGGAGTTGTTTTGAATTTCATTGACTAAGTGATCCATTTCTTGTAAAATGATTCTTAGGTGAAATAAACATCATCTAGATCATTCCCAAACAAATCCCAAAGAAAAACAAATCAAAATGAATAAAATAACCAAATGGTCATTTGTGCCATTTTAACTACCATGCCTACTTTGGCTATTCCTAGAACTCAAAACCTAACAGAAACAAATGTGGATCTTTGCACCCCTTGCTAGTACATGTAGTGATGTACCAAGGCCCACTTTGTGATCTACCAAAAACTTTCAAACACTAATTTTAAATGGCATTTGAAAATTGAATCTAGTGTAGGTATCAAGATCACCCTATTTCAAAAACCACTCAAATGACTTCCATTTTCAAAAACCAAGCACACCTAGAAGATCAAGCATGTGATCAACCACTCCACCAAAATTCAGCCCAAAATTCAAATAAAACTTTCATGCGGCCATTGTGTCGAACACCTTGCAGACAGAATCAAACTAGCCTAACTTATACTGTTTTGATCAATTCTTGTCGAGCCGTTTTGTTTGCATTGATCACTCTTGTCTCCCTGAGCACAACCAGACCAAAACCCACCCTAGTTCTAGCCCCTGGCGCCAGTGCAACGCCGCCCCGACGCCATGCTTGCCGGCCAACATTGCCAACGCAGCAGCAAACCGCCAGCCCCTCTCCGCCGCTCCAGGAAGCTAGGCGCCACCCTACCGCCGCCCACGGTCCACCCCACGGCCGCAGATAGCCACTGGACCACTCCCTAGCCTCGCCGCCCATTCTCTCTGCGCGTAGCCAGAGTGCGCCAGAGCGCCCTCACCGCCAGCACGCCACAAACCGCCCCTCAACCCAATACCGTGCACGTCGCTCTGCCTCGACCCCAGCACCCCGCCAGACATGGCCGTGCGCCGCAGCACGACCCACAGTCGCCGTGCGCCGTGTCGAGCACCGCCTCTGTCTCCCAGAGCGCGGGACGCTCCCGACCAAACGCCACTGCCCCTAGCCGCGCATTCAAGCCGTAGAGCACTGCCAGGAGGCAGCCCACCGTCCCCTACCTCCAGCCACGACGCTAGCACGCTGTGTAGCCCTCGCCGGAGTCGCCAGCCCATCCCATTCGGTTCCCTCGTCGAGCTATAAATAGAGGCCACCCCAGCATAAACTCCTCACACCATCTCACTCCCCTCTCCCCACTAAGCCTTCCACCCCATCTTCGGAGCAAGGCGAGCCATAGTTCGCTGGAATTTAGCCGGAGCTTGCCGCAGCAGAGGAGTAGAGGCGCCGTCGATTTTGTCCACCCCAGGAGCTGCCGCGACCTCGCCTGAGCTCACCGTCGTCCACCAGTTCGTTTGCTCGCCTCGCCGCAGTAGCTGGAGCCCTGGTACGTCCCCGGTAGACCCCCACTGGCCGTTTAGGGTTCGGTCTCGCCGGCGATGAGTCCGTCGTTGATGACGACTATGAGCCGTTGATCTCTGTTCTAATCGTAGCGCCCAGATTGTCCCGTACCGCTTCGCGTTTGATGTGCCCCTAACCTGCGGGACCCCCCTGTCAGTGGTCATTCGCACCGCGGAGCGCCACTGGGCCGAAGAATATCATTTTGCGGCCCGAAAGTTGGGGTGGCCAGGCAACGCGGTACCCAAGTTGATTTTCATCACTGCGATTTGAAAAGTTGGGGCGCCAATTGCTGAGAGGGGTCTTTCTAGTGAATGATGGCCAAACCCAATATTTTCAAATCGCGCCCGTTAAGTCAGGATATTCCGTTACACTAGTTCCTGCTGTGCCCCTCCTTCGCCGGTCACTCTTCTTAGCCACCCTGCATGTTTCGTAGGGGCAAATCCATTACTGTACTTTCCTAACTCTCGACACTGAATCTTGCTGCGGTGGCGGTCCCTTTTCTTCCCTTCCCCGACCCTAAATATGCCGGCGGCAGAGGACCTTTTTCTCCCTCCCCCGACACTGAATCCGGCGGCGGCAGCCCAACATGTCTTGCAAGGCGAAGGTTGTAGCTACGTCGCCGACTGAAAAGGGTCCGTCGTGGCCCAAGTCTAGGGCTCAACGCGTAGCAGCGGCGAGGTCTTTAGCCCTGGTTAGCGAGGAGGCCAGCAAGGATTCTGCTCCCAAGGTACCTACGAGCAGCGGGTTGAAGAGAAAAGCAAGGCCGGCGGTGGATTGTTCGGCTCCGGTGGGTGGATGCAGCACTCAGATCTCGAAGAAAAAAACCCGGGAGAAGAGCGAGAGGTGGATTTTTCTTATCTATGCCTTATCTTGCAAGTAGATTAGTTACGGCATAATAGAATTGAATGAACTGAAATGTTCCCCTTTTTAATCAAATTAGGCACAACTTTGATACAAGGGACCTATATGAGTTCACAGTTCATGTTCGGCAGTACACTGCAAAGCTTGATTTTGGTTGCGAGAGGGTTGTGTTCGGACAAGATGTGCATCTGCTTGTGAATTGCAAAGAGGTTGTGTCTGTTTCGCAGCTGGTAGATATGCTTGCTGCTAGAATTCCCTGGGGTTCTAGACAGAGGACAAAATTGGTGTGGCGCAACATGAATGATACCTATCAGCAAATTGAGCACTCCCATGAGCTTCAGATGGTTTGGGAGTGTTGTGCAGCTGATCGCAAGGTGAAAGTTGAAGCGATGATTGATGATATGTATGCAGATGCTGGAGATCTTGCTGCCAGAGCTTCTGCTCCTAAAGAATATGGACCAATAGATGCTGATCTAGATAAGTTCAGTATACACATAGAGGTGGATTCATACATGGCAAAACTTGATGAGGGAGTTAATAAGCCAGTTTCGTCATGTACTGTGGAGATCACTGTCGATTCCAAAAACATAACTCTTGATGAAATGAGAGAGATGATCGGTAAGGAAATCAGTATTGGCCCTAAGCAGATGGTAAAAATATGATGGTGGCATCATAAGAAGCAGCAATTCATAGATGTTTTGGATACTAAAGATCTTATGCAGATTATGCGGCGAAAGCGAACCAGGAAGGTGTTCTTCCTTGGTACCATTTCTGATGTTGTTGAACAGGTTATAGTGGATGTAGATGCCCCTGTAGTGGCTGAACAGAATGAGGTGGTCGACGTTGATGAGATCAGATGAGAGCTGCTACCCTGGTCTTGTCATATGGACCGCGGGGTTCCCCTGCCTGTATTTGTAATATTGACTGCTGTTGCATTTAGAGCGTGCTTCTGTGATTATGTTTGTTGAGAGATTGCGATATAATGTTGTGCGAGCTGTTGAGATTTTCGGACATGTCACTCACTGAAACCATCGTTGTTGTAATAATACATAAGTACATTGTAGTTGACATGATTATGTTTCTTAAGATGATGTACCGTAATTGTTTCTGTTATTATGTTTGTTGGGACATTGTAATGTAATGTTTTGTGAAACCATGACTGGACTAGTGATGCATAAATACATTGTAGTTGACATGATTATGTTTCTTGAGATGATGTACTGTACTTGTTTCTGTTATTTTGTTTGTTGAGAGACCGTAATGTAATGTTTTGTGAAACCATGACAGGACAAGTGATGTGTAAGTACCTTGTAGTCGACATGATTTTTTTTCTTGAGTTGATGTAATATATTTGTTTCTGTGATTACGTTTGTTGAGAGATTGTAATGTGATGTTTTGTGAAACCATGTTGTGCTTATGTTTGTTGGGAGATTATAATGTAATGTTTTGTGAAACCATGACTGAAGAAGTGATTCATAAGTACCTTGTAGTTGACATGATTTTTTTCTTTGGATGATGTAATATACAGGTATGTTTTCGTTAGGCAATGAAATTGTGATGGAGGGAGTGCAGGTTTAATATTTGAAATGAGAATGTGTGAAGAGAATCCATATTAGGCAGGAGACAGTAATCCAAGGAAAGGGCATGGTATCCATTAAACTATTGTAACATGCCAATTTAGTCATCGCTGTAGCGATAGAAAGTCTGCTCTCTCTCTCTATCTATCTCTCTCTCTCTCTCGCCGACGCCGACGCCGTCACCGTCGATGTCGCCTGTGACGACGCATTCGCCATGCTATCCTTGAATGGCGAGGACGACCAGTCGAGCAGCGACAACCTTCTCTCCGACATCGAGTATTCCTTCCATGATGTGAGTTCCTCTGTTTTCTCGGGCTAGGGTTAGGCAATGGTAAATCTCTCGATCTGAGCTCCATATGTGCATGCAATCGTGTTCGATTTCAGCTTTGTTTTTACCTATAGGTACCAAGGACGATCTACGACCCCGAATGGGAGGGCCTAGATCTCGATGGAGAAGTGCCATGTGACCATGGGCTAAAACCGAGGAGATATGTTGCATTCGAAGGCAGTAACACTGGGAGAAGGTTTTTGGGCTATACAAATCAGGTTTGTTTACATTATGTGCAAGTGTGACATGAAGTAAAATGTATCATGCATGTTCATAACACTATAGTGTGTGTGTGTTTTTAGGTTGGCCCAGTGTGTAAAGCAGTAGAGTGGGTGGATCTTGAGTGGCCAGATGCACTTAAGAAATGTTTGGCACAGTTATGGGAGATGTATGAGTTGGAAAGGTCGAGGAGATTTACTGATGTAAGTGATACAGCTGAAAAAAATTACAAGCTGTTGGTACGAAATAAGGAGCTGGAACAAGAAATCAAGAATTTGCAGTCAGAGCTAACTGACAGAATCGATGGGAGCTTGGTTGTTAGAACTACAAACAAGCTTCAGGATAGTCACGGGTTGCTGATTCATAATGCAAAAAAGGAGAGGGATCAGCTCAGGGAAGACAAGAAGAAGCTAGAGTACTGCATTGCGGATCTGCTGAAGGAACTAAAGAAGGCGCGCGAGGGTGAACAAGGACAGACTATAGAGGATAAAGGAAATTCGAGATGAATAAATTATGTTGTACCAATGCCTGAAACTAGTTAATTGTAAGACTTGCAGTTGCGCTTTCCGAACTAAGCCAAACTCAGTCCTCGAGCAAACTAATTTCAGATGAACACACATATCGTGCATAGAGTTAAGTTCACGCTTACAAAATCACCACTCTAGAGGATAAACCAGGCAGTTCAGTACTAAATAGACATATGTTGTGTTCAAGCGAGCCTGGCCCGGAGCTGCCTGTTTTCCTCCCTTCAGTACTATGTCGTGCTTCAGCTGTAGGTTCCAGCGCTCCGTCACGGATTGGAGAATTTTGTCCGTAGCCATACGATTTTCCTTCAAGATCCCTTTCATGATCTCCGTCTGCTTCCTAGCCGAGGCGCGACCTTCACTGTGTAGCTTCGCCTAGTCGACGTTTAACTCCTTCAGTTTCTGGCACTTGTCAGAAAGGACCGTGACTTCAGCGTGCAGTTGGTTAAAGGCCAGTTTCTGGGAATTCCGCTTCTCCCTTTGGATTGCTATCTTGTCATTTAGCCAGGTCGCCAGGTCCTGGTCAATCTTTCGCCTCTTTCCCTGCAACAAAAATACATAATATGGTTTGTTTAGTTCACCAGGACAAGCTGGTTAGTTTCCATAATTAACTAAATCAACTAGTGGCAATGCCATAATTTCAAGGAAGAAGCAATCTAGGACTAATCAACATTTTATGAATCAACTAGTGGCACTGTCATAATTTCAATTTCGAAGAAAAATAAGATTTATCAGCAGTTTAGTGTGCTGTGGGTTTTTCCCAATATCACCAAATAGTAGTGGGAGAGTGGCAAACTCATGATGCAGAAACCCATGTCCAGATACATAATGGAAAGAGAACATGGTGTCCATTCATGAACATGAACACCAACACATGTCTAGATAGATAAGGAGTTGCCCAAGGATTCTTATTGCACCCTATAATGGGAAGCAGACATGGGCATTGCTCCCTGAACCCTAAACATTATGAAAGGAGAGGAGGACGAACTGGTATTCGTGTCCCTGCTAATGGGAATCAGACTTGGGCATTGCTCTGATACGCCTCCAGACATGCCCTTAGCTCCTCGTTCTATTTCCGAACACCCTCGAGTACGGTGATCCCTCTGCTCATGTCCGCCTTCATCTCCTTGACTGCATCCAGGCAACGGTTCCTGTCATGGTAGGCTCGGATGGTAGCCTTGGTTTCCTCGACGCGTCCTCTGAGTGCCTCGCTGACTTCGTCCTGCAGGAGAATGCACCTTTCCACGAGATTCTTCTTCTCCCCCGTGAGCTCGTTGATTATCTTGATGGCATGTTCTTGCCTGATCAAGTTATGGTCGAGCACTTTCTGCAGCCTAACGACGTCACGTGCAAAATCTAGCGAGATCTCCTTCTGCACATATAATTGCTTGCGTAGGCTCTCATTAGCTTGGGTGAGGGAGCGTGCAAGCCCATGTTGGTTGACAATCTTGGAATTGATCGCGGCCACCTTCTCACGGTACTCGGCCTTCGATTGCTACATCGTTCATGTTAATTGAAATAGGATTACACTCCAGGTCCCAGGTGAATACTAATACAGATCAAAAAAAATCCCCGTTGAATCTATTGGCCGTAGTGTTAAAAAATGGACCTGGAGATCTATTCATGACCACGATAAACTAATCCTAATCACAAAAAATCCATAGTGAATCTATGAACAGCGGTATTAAGGAAAGACCAAGAGATCCAGTCATATTCATGAAAACTAATACAACTCGCAGAAGAAGAAGAAAAACCAATGCGAGGCAGACAACATCTAAGAAATCCACATCATAACTCGGAGAAATAATAGCGTGGAGATTTGCTACCTCGTTGAGACATGGAACGGGGTCGAACGGGTCCTGCAACGCCTCCGTCGTGGTGGATTCGGGCTCCACGGCCGACCTATAATACGTAGAAGAGGAAGATCCAAAAGAAGAAGAAAAACAAGAAGAAGCTGATTAAGATCATGATGGAGAGGGAGATGGAGAAGAAGTAGAATAAGGAGACCATACCGGGAGGAGCCCTCGCCTGCTAGAACATTCGGCGCCATTGTCGGGGGAGATTGTGCCTTGATGAGAGGGTGGGATTGAGCGGCTGGTAGAGCAAGAAGTGCCTCGCGGTGTTTTCTCTCCCTTTTCTATGCGAGGATCATCGACCGGCCTCTCCCCTCCTCAATGGAGCCATGGCTTGCAGGGTGAGTGTGGTGGCGACAAGAGGAAGGAGATAGTGATTATTAGTGTGGGAGAAGAGTAAGAGTACAGGCCGTGGTCCAGTAGTACTAGTACTAATATACAAGACCACCGTGTATGGTCTACCTTCTCAAATAAGCCAGGGAGGCAAGGGTAGGGAATC
This sequence comes from Avena eriantha, assembly GCA_910589775.1. Lineage (NCBI taxonomy): Eukaryota > Viridiplantae > Streptophyta > Magnoliopsida > Poales > Poaceae > Avena > Avena eriantha. Next base: position 20,026 of record CAJUXJ010002491.1, read on the forward strand.
GATGGGACTTGTCTTTATTGCGATGGACACTTCAATGGTCTTCGGCGCTGCCCAAAATCCAGTATATAATAAGGGGAGTGCGAGCCGGGTGGTCGTCACGGGAATCAGCACGTACATCCCGCGTGCGTGTGTCACGTGTTGATGGGGCAATGACGCACGCAACTGCTGAACGATCACGTGGGCACGTCCAACTCCGTCGAACTCCACGTGATAGGCACGCACGGGATATTTACGAGTCTAGAATACGCTATGCCACTTTTGTTGTGATCAAATTATGTTCAGTACGCGAGATATTACTTCTTCTTTTTTGATAATCGACAAATGCATGCGTGGAAACGACGCACGAAACCATTGCTCGTCCTTGATCAGATCGGCACCCCACTCTGTGTACCCGCCATCGACCATTCTGAGCAACTACCTCGAGCACGATGCCCTCTCGCCATGGCAATGGCAGGTCCAAGCTGTCCACTGACCGTCCTGTGTCCCCGGCTCTTCGCTGCATCGGCCATGCTCGCGAGTCGCCTACTGAGGCAACACGTCATGTCCGACCACGCTAAGATCCATCGACATCAGCACTCGAGGACACCGTGACGTCGAAGCTCGTACCGGCCACACAGGAGGAGTGTGGGGTACCTGCAGCGTCGGACCAGCGCAAAGTAGCAGCCAGGACGGGGGCGCGTGTTGCACCGGCGAGTACGGACAAGAAGAGGAACGAGAAGAAGACCAGGAAGAAGAGAGGAGATAGCTATTTGGACGAGTCTGACTCGGACAACGAGGAGGCGTTCATTGATCAGTTGGAGGCAGAAGCGGAGGAGAGTGACGTGGAACCGTGGGACTACGAAGAGGAGGAGGACTCCGACGAAGAGATAGCAAGCTTATTCGAGGAAGGGGGCGGTGTCGAGTCGTCAGAGGAGGGCACCGACGGCGGCGATGGCAGGGACCATGGCGTTGACGAAGACGAGGACGAACCGGAAGACGAAGACGATGGCTTCTTCGAAATATGATCATTTTTTTAATTTTTTTAGTTAGATAGATGGATTTTCACTTGTTTATGGGGGTAAAGTATCGGTGGCACAGATAGAGAGGTGGTCTCCACGGATTGACCATGAATAAAAAAAGTGCAGAAGGGAGGGGTTATCCTGCCCGTTGGATCACTTGGGATCAACAGTTGGTGGAGACGATCCGTGTGACATCTATGTCAGCCAATCAGGGCATAGCACCCAGAGTGAGCACATGTTTGGGATCTCCACACGTTTGGGCTTTTGTCAGATTTGTGACAGAGAGAGAGAGGGAAAATCTCTTTCCACAATCCGCCTATGGATCCACCAGTACCATTCAAATGTCATTGCATGTGCGCTCTTTTCACAATCCACCTACTGATCCACTAGTGTCATTGCACGTGTGTTTTTTTACTAACAACAACCAGAGTCATTGAAATGTGTGCTCTCTTCAGAGACCACACATGGATCGACCGGGGTCATTGCGTGTATGTTCTTTTCACAATCCACCTATGGATCCACTAGTGTCATTGCAGGTGTGTTCTTTTCACTAACAACAACTAGAGTCATTGCATGTGTGCTCTTTTCAGAATCCACCTATGGATCCACCAGTGTCATTGCATGTGTGTTCTTTTTACTAACAACAACCAGAGTAATTGAAATGTGTGTTCTTTTCACATACCACCTATGGATCCACCAGTGTCATTGCATCTGTGTTCTTTTCACTAATAACAAACAGATTCATTGCATGTGTGTTCTTTTCACATACCACATATGGATCCACCAGTGTCATTGAAATGTGTGTTCTCTACAGAGACCACACATGGATCCACCAGTGTCATTGCATGTATGTTCTTTTCACTAACAACAACTGGAGTCATTGCATGTTTGCTCTTTTCACAATACACATATGGATCCACCAGTGTCATTGCAAGTGTGTTCTTTTTAGTAACAACAACCAGTGTCATTGCAGGTGTGTTCTTTTCACTAACAACAACTAGAGTCATTGCATATGTCCTCTTTTCACAATCCACCTATGGATCCACCAGTGTCATTGAAATGTGTGTTCTCCATAGAGACCACACATGGATCCACCGGTGTCATTGCATGTGTGTTCTTTTCACTAACAACAACTGGAGTCATTGCATGTGTGCTCTTTTCACAATCCACATATAGATCCACCAGTGTCATTGCATGTGTGTTCTTTTTAGTAACAACAACCAATGTCATTGCATGTGTGTTCTTTTCACTAACAACAACTGGAGTCATTGCATGTGTGCTCTTTTCACAATCCACCTATGGATCCACCAGTGTCATTGCATGTGTGTTCTCTTTACTAACAACAACCAGAGTCATTCCATGGCTGTTCTTCTCACATACCACCTATGGATCCACTAGTGTAATTGCATGTGTGTTCTCTTCACAATCCACACATGGATCCACCAGTGTCATTGCATGTGTGTTCATTTTAGTAACCACAACCAGTGTCATTGCATGTGTGTTCTCTTCAGAGACCACACATGGATCAACTAGTGTCATTCCATGTGTGTTCTTTTTACTAACAACAACCAGAGTCATTGAAATGTGTGCTCTCTTCAGAGACCACACATGGATCCACCGGTGTCATTGCATGTATGTTCTTTTCACTAACAACAACTGGAGTCATTGCATGTGTGTTCTTTTCACGTACCACATATGGATCCACCAGTGTCATTGCATGTGTGCTCTTTTCACAATCCACCCACGGATCCACCAGTGTCATTGCATGTGTGTTCTTTTTAGTAACAACAACCAGAGTCATTGAAATGTGTGTTATTCTCACATACCACCTATGGATCCACTAGTGTCATTACATGTGTGTTCATTTCACTAACAACAACCATAGTCATTGCATTTGTGTTCTTTTCACATACCACATATGGATCCACCAGTGATATTGAAATGTGTGTTCTCTACAGAGACCACACATGGATCCCCCAGTGTTATTGCATGTGTGTTCTTTTCAGTAACAATAACCAGAGTCATTGAAATGTGTGTTCTTTGCACAGACTACACATGGATCCACCAGTGTCATTGCATGTGTGTTCTTTTCACTAACAACAACTGGAGTCATTGCATGTGTGCTCTTTTCAAAATCCACCTATGGATCCACCAGTGTCATTGCATGTGTGTTCTCTTTACTAACAACAACCAGAGTCATTTCATGGCTGTTCTTATCACATACCACCTATGGATCCACCCGTGTGATTGCTTGTGTGTTCTCTTCACAATCCACACATTGATCCACCAGTGTCATTGCACGTGTGTTCTTTTTAGTAACAACAACTAGTGTCATTGCATGTGTTTTCTCTTCAGAGACCACACATGGATCCACCAGTGTCATTGTATGTGTGTTCTTTTCACTAACAACAAATGGAGTCATTGCATGTGTGCTCTTTTCACTAACAACAACTGGAGTCATTGCATGTGTGCTCTTTTCACAATCCACCTATGGATCCACCAGTGTCATTGTATGTGTGTTCTCTTTTCTAACAACAACCAGAGTAATTTCATGGCTGTTCTTCTCACATACCACTTATGGATCCACTAGTTTCATTGCATGTGTGTTCTCTTCACAATCCACACATGGATCCACCAGTGTCATTGCATGTGTGTTCTTTTTAGTAACAACAACTAGTGTCATTGCATGTGTGTTCTCTTCAGAGACCACACATGGATCAACCAGTGTCATTCCATGTGTCTTCTTTTTACTAACAACAACCAGAGTCATTGAAATGTGTGCTCTCTTCAGAGACCACACATGGATCCACCGGTGTCATTGCATGTATGTTCTTTTCACTAACAACAACTGGATTCATTGCATGTGTGTTCTTTTCACGTACCACATACGGATCCACCAGTGTCATTGCATGTGTGTTCGTTTCACAATCCACCCATGGATCCACCAATGTCATTGCATGTGTGTTCTTTTTAGTAACAACAACCAGAGTCATTGAAATGTGTGTTATTCTCACATACCACCTATGGATCCACTAGTGTCATTACATATGTGTTCATTTCACTAACAACAACCAGAGTCATTGCATTTGTGTTCTTTTCACATACCACATATGGATCCACCAGTGTCATTGAAATGTGTGTTCTCTATAGAGACCACACATGGATCCACCAGTATTATTGCATGTGTGTTCTTTTTAGTAACAATAACCAGAGTCATTGAAATGTGTGTTCTTTTCACAGACTACACATGGATCCACCAGTGTCATTGCATGTGTGTTCTTTTCACTAACAACAACTGGAGTCTTTGCATGTGTGCTCTTTTCAGTAACAACAACCAGTGTCATTGCATGTGTGTTCTTTTCACTAACAACAACTAGAGTCATTGCATGTGTGCTCTTTTCACAATCCACCTATGGATCCACCAATGTCATTGCATGTGTGTTCTCTTTACTAACAACAACTAGAGTCATTTATGGCTGTTCTTCTGACATACCACCTATGGATCCACTAGTATCATTGCATGTGTGTTCTCTTCACAATCCACACATGGATCCACCAGTGTCATTGCACGTGTGTTCTTTTTAGTAACAACAACCAGTGTCATTGCATGTGTGTTCTCTTCAGAGACCACACATGGATCCACCAGTGTCACTGCATGTGTGTTCTTTTTACTAACAACAACCAGAGTCATTGAAATGTGTGCTCTCTTCAGAGACCACACATGGATCCACCGGTGTCATTGCATGTATGTTCTTTTCACTAACAACAATTGGAGTCATTGCATGTGTGTTCTTTTCACATACCACATATGGATCCACCAGTGTCATTGCATGTGTGCTCTTTCACAAGCCACCCATGTATCCACCAGTGTCATTGCATGTGTGTTCTTTTTAGTAACAACAACCAGAGTCATTGAAATGTGTGTTCTTCTCACATACCACCTATGGATCCACTAGTGTCATTGCATGTGTGTTCTCTTCACAATCCACACATTGATCCACCAGTGTCATTGCATGTGTGTTCTTTTTAGTAACAACAACCAGTGTCATTGCATGTGTTTTCTCTTCAGAGACCACACATGGATCCACCAGTGTCATTG